>CABHPQ010151953.1:27058-39077 GCA_902168405.1 Peromyscus aztecus
TCTCTCTCTCTCTCTCTCTCTCTCTCTCTCTCTCTCTCTCTCTCATTATTCTTTTGATTTTCTTCCTTGTTCACTTAGCACCTTCATATTTAGTGAGATGTTTGTTCCTAATATCTTCTGGGAAAGGATCCTGTATAAAAAATGAGTTGGAATTCAGAATGTCATATTTTCATTAGGAATCGAACTAAAAGCTGGAGAAGGAAGATAGAGTATGAGAAAAAACTGAAGTGGATTGGGTGGACAATAAAACTTGACTAATTGGAAATTCTAGAGCAAATATTTCCCATCACAGTATTCTGAGACAGTCTCCAACGATTGGTGTTTTACAGTAGTCATATTGCCCAGTCTCTCAGGTACTACCTGGAAAAGATGCCTGGGAAAAAAGGGGGAAACTGTTAACTGACCCTGAAGGAGCAGTCTATTGGAGGCTTTCTGCAGGTCACATTTTCTGCAGATGGATATCAGGTCCCCCACTAAAAGTTGGTCTTATAATGTTCTCCCTGTATGTTACACACACACACACACACACACACACACACACACACACTTTGGAAATCTGGTAATAGAATAGTTTCCTTCATTTTTCAGGATTATTTGAATATATTCTTCAGAGAGTCATTTTTCAACATTCCTGTAGTAAGTACAGGAAGAAGTCAAATCACCTAGACTTTTGCTTACTTTGAACTTGAAGCTGGAAAATAAGTTATTTCTCACCCTTAGCCATGAAAAGGATTCTCTCACTTCCAATAGCATTCTTCAAAGTAGATCAATATGAATTTACGTTCAAGGACTTACTGTTATCAATACACCAAACACATAAAATGCATCATTCTTTCAGAAATCTGTTGAAGTATTTATTGACCTATTGACACTACACATATAAATCTCTCAAATAGAAGTATAACTTTATATATTTTAATATTTCAAAAATTGAGGCGATAAGAGCTCATTTTAAAAAAAGCATGATCCATGTGGCGATTAGAACTGAAAGTTCTTTATTTAATTTAAAATAAACTTAACAATATTTAAATTGTCTTTATTGAGAAAAATACTGCATGAGTCTAATTGTATGATACATTTGGAATAAATAAAATATCAATAGAGCATAAAATGGTGGTTTGAAGAATCTGGTGGAAGGCAGAAACAGGGATTACTTGTTGAATCATTTTAGGATGTGAATAAATTCTAAATATATGCAGCATAACATTTGCCTAAAGTTTAAAAAAAACCTATATTGTATAGTTGAAAATCTGTTAATGATGTAGTGGTCTTGCTAATTGCTTTTACTACAATAAAAATAAAACAAAACAAAAAATTCTACAAATGATTAACATAAACAAAACAGAACAAAATAAGCAAAAAACCCAGTCTTAGATCTCATAGACAATATGAACACTTTATGTGACCCTGTTTTTATTACATTTCACATAAAATTTCCTTATTATTAGAATGATTTGTTGATATGAGCAGTGATTGTTAGTTCGATCAAATTTTAGAAATAAGGGCACAATTAATATGACTTAGTTTTAGTTAGCATAATTTAAGAACTGAGTTCCCCAAAAGCATTAAGATTCCAGAGAAGCAGTGACCCACATCCACATCTGTTATTTGTCTTTATTGTTCTCAAGCTCATGGCCCTCTCTTGGCTTGCTGACTTTGAGGATACTTTGTGGTAGGATTCATCTATGCTTCTTCTGTTAGATTGATAGTAGACAGTGGGAGGAAAGACTTTTCACCTTGTAATCTGCGGAAAAGCATCTTCAATTGCTTGAAGTACCCAACGTGTTTCATTTCTTGCTGTATGTGTTTGCTCCAGCATTTTCCTCAATTTTCCAGTTCCTGATAGCTTAATAGGTATAGGGAAGGGTAAGACTCTCTGTTGAGATTTGGAGCTGAGAGAACAGTGTTACTCGAAATTACAATCTCTACGTAGCCATGTGTATTTCCCTCCTTTCTTATCATAGAGGATCAAATGCATGCTAGCATGGTTTTTGTTACTTTGAATATACCATATTTGTAATATTAAAAACTGATTACAAACCCAATAGCAGATGTGAGAACAACAACAGACAGAAAGGAGCAAAGACAAGAAAAGCACAAGTTGTGTTATCTAGTTTACATAACACCCTAGAAAATACAAACTCATTTCTAATTACAAAATCAGAGCAGGAACTAAATGGAAATGGAAATGGTGTCAGAGAGTAACGTGGGAAAAAGAGAAGTCGAAGGATATGAGAAGCTATCAGGGGAGGTTAGTATTTCCAACAATTACTTGGGTGTGCATGCAAGATAAATATTTTCAAATGCACACTTTAAGTATATGCAGTGTGTCATACTTCTATACATGTAAATAGAGCCATTGAAACTGTTAAAATGACATTGCCAGATGACCGCTATTAGAACAAGCAACAAGAGTTGCTTTGGAGTTAAATACAAAGATCAAAAAATGAAAATCGAATCAAAATCTATTCAAATATGTGCCTACAATGTGTGCCTAAAAATTTCAAAATAACTCTACAGAGATGGCTATGAGACTCAAGACATACGGATTTAAAATGTAACAAAAGTATACACATTATGATAAAGTGAAGCACAACCCATGTTCCTATATGAAGAAACTTAAAGTCATGTAGGAGTTTCATTTCCTGAAAATGAGATTTTTAGAAGCCAGGCACTATGTGTGATGCCATGACTTGATATAGATTTTATTCCATCAGGGGTTATAGAATTTCACTGAATTGTGCAGTGTGAATAATGGCAAATGTCTTTGAGTATTTTGCATCAGCTGTTAGCAACCAACAAATGTAACTATTGTATATCAAGATTAATGTCAGATACTGAAGCATAAAGGAGTATTCTGGAGCCCAGAGTTTCACAAGTGTGTCTTTCGGTGTTTCTGTGCCTCTGGGTAGTATTAAATAACCAATTGTACTAACTTTGACCTAGAAAAGGAGAAATCACTAAAGTCACAGAACTTTAGAGAGGACTAAACACTTCCTTTCTAATTGGCTTTGAAAATATGCAAACCATTTCTGTATTAAAACCTACAGGTATGACTGCTTAATTACAAGCTTGATTTAGAATGGAGGTTAGCTTCTTAGGCATGCATTGGTTTAACGGACATGCCTTTACTGTGCTTCTTTGTGCATAAAGCTCTACTATTGTGATCTCCAACACGTATTTTTATTTCTTACAAAAAAGATTTTAAAACTATAAAATTAAAAATTCCTGCATTTTCTAAAATAACAAGCTATGCTACACTTATCTTCTCTTCCTAAATTTACTAAGACAGGATCATCAAATCATTGGAACAAAGTAATCTTTGATTTTTGTTAAAATCATTTGAAACATACTTTCAAGAATGTCCCAAGACATGAGGTCTTGATGTTGCTGCTTTGCACCTCTTATGTCTGTGTGGAATCTCCAGATGGAAAATTGTCCTACTGTTAAGTGAATGAGCCTTCGCTTCAGAGAATCCATTTCCTCCAAATAAGGATAACACACCAGAACCTCACAGGGGTAGTTTTGTGGAAGATTATAGCTATCTTACAAATGATGTAAGCTATATACTTTTATACCTGATGAACAAAGAGATACAAAGAATAATGTAGAGAAAGAAGTAAGGTGTCTTTTCACTATCATGGCTACTGGATCAGAGCTGGCCACATTTACTAACCATCTGAAAAATACAAAAGTTTGAATGCTGATATCAGTTTGATTTTGCATATTTTAGAATTCTGAAATATGTACTCATATAAATCTAGTGGGAGAGTGTATATTTTACTATTTTCTTCTGTTAATGCTGTGATGGGGATTCTTGGCATGCTACATCAACAATCTTCTACTGATTGATATCATGTCTGAATTATCATTCTTAATATTCATTAATAAATTTTGTGTTGGAAACTTTATCCATTTAGTACAAATGTGCCAATATGCAAATTGTCTATGCATTTTGAAATTATTTAAGAATTCATTATTCATCGTTTTCACTGATACCATTAGAATATGGGAAATTCCACATTAAAATTTTCAAAAGTTTTGTTACATTTTAAGATTTACTCTATGTATTACTCTATGATATCTCAGAATTCAAATACTAGTAGTCCTTAAAATGGAGTGATGTGAGGTTTTGTTAGCTTCAAATCATTATGAAAATGAACTTCATGGGTATCATAAAAGCCTTGTTTAATTCCTTTGTTTAAATAGCTTTGAAATATTTACTTAACCATTTTTAGTAAGTGGTATGAGTTTTAAATTTATCTGATATCTCTCAGAAGAGTTAAAAGTGAACAACTCATTCAAGGCTTGTAGTCTAATTTTTGATAAGGGAAATGGACCAATTAAACATGATTTCTTTGACATATTTGTAATAATCAGTCATATTTTCTGAAGAATCATTAGGCTTCAGGTCTGATTAGTTCACCTTAAATATGTTGTTATAGGGGAAACCTGATCCAAGTTGTTCACTATCAAATATATTAAATCTAGTTAAACAATTGCAGGACTATTTCATTGGCAAACACACTTTTATAATTTCTTATTCATTTTCCCACTCATATGCCGCACGTTTCTTTCTATATCATCATTGGTTGAGCTATTCCAAAGTGGAGTGCTAGATAACAGACAGGGTATAGCATGTACCCCTGAGTAGGTGAAAAGTTGTAGTGATACTGTGCAGGAATGATCTCTAAACTGTGCCTAAGGATCATTAATATTAATATATGCAGGATCTGAGATTTATGTTTAGTTCTAGGATCAGAGTAGCTCTGGCTCCCAGAATCTGGACATGATATATGGTAGATCCAATTACTGTGTGTGAATGTGTATGTGTGTGTGCATGTGCGTGTGTGTGCATGCGTGCGTGTGTGTGTGTGTGTGTGTGTGTGTGTGTGTGTGTGTGTGTGTTTGATGTTATCAGTTTAATTCCTTGAATACTGGAGATCTGCCTTACGGAAAGGATTCTGTGTTCACAGAGTTGTAGGTAATTAAAGGAAAGGAACCAGGTTTATATACTCTTTTCTGTGCTTAGGCCTTGCCAGTTTTCAAATCCTATATTACATAATCAGTATGAAACAAATAACAATTTTTGGAAATGAAGGATGATTCCTACTTTATTACATGACTAACGATAGGAATATTTTTCTGTATTTAAGATTATACTAAGACTGAGTTTAAGAGAGCAGTGAAATATTCCTTTGGACTATAAGGTAAGCAGAAGATATTAAGTAGCTTCTTTATGACAGATAGATTATTTTATAGGTAATCTTGAAAATCTAAAGAGTTGTGTTTCAATTTTTAATTCATTAAAGGCTTTGTATCATAATATATAAATGCAACTTGAAATCAGTGTTATTATGACTCTTGATAGAGCAATTTCTAAGTTTTCTAATAATTATAAAGAAATTAAGTTACTTAACTATAAAATTATTAATTATAAAAGAAAAACAAAAGATGAACTGAAGTGGGGATGATTAAATAAAACAGGTCACTTGCATTACTGAGTAATTTCTTAGCATGCAAGTAAGCGAATTATTTAATATTGTATTGAGAAAGAAAATTGACATATATACTATGATAGGACAGTGAAATTACATGAGTTTTTGAGGCATGTTAATGCAAACTGGCTTTTATTTTATTAACTCACTCCAATAAAAATAAGTTCTGTTGCATAGAAGGTGTTAAAAGTTGAGTTGATTGTCCATTACCAAATGGTCAGCCTTAAAAATTTTACATAGAAGTTATTTTATACAGACTATACATATATGTACAACGTGCTCAGTCTGTATAATGTATAATACACACACAGAGAGACATATACAGATATACAGATACACACACACACATATATGTGTACATATGGAAGCCCATGTGCTTACTTACCAGGCCACTGTTACCTGACATGACTGTGAGGAATGAAATCAAGCTTGGGTTGGAGGGGTCATAGCACGACTGAGCCTGTGACAATTTCATTGAGAACAATCAAACTTTTTATACCTTTATCAGAAACAGAATATAGTGGCAATTTCTTGTATCAATACAGTTGTAGTTGCCAAGATATAATATGCTTGCAAGTCATACAGGGTGCACAAGATTTTTTTTTTTTTTTTGGTTTTTCGAGACAGGGTTTCTCTGTGTAGCTTTGCGCCTTTCCTGGAACTCACTTGGTAGCCCAGGCTGGCCTCGAACTCACAGAGAACGGCCTGCCTCTGCCTCCCGAGTGCTGGGATTAAAGGCATGTGCCACCACCGCCCGGCTGGGTGCACAAGATTAATGTTCAAGACCAATTGTCCTGTCAAGCTTCCGTGTTTCCTTGACTTCTATGGAACATACAGAGAAACACAAGGTAGTGTTTGTTCACTGCCTGAAAGTGTACATTTGTCTCTCAGAAACTGGAAGGCACATTGTGCTCCAGGAGCCATGGACTCTACTATGATGCATGCCTCTCAAGGCAGCTAGGCCATCTCCATAGTTCCCTGCATACATTCATATAAACATACATATATACATACATGCACACACACACAAATCTATCTATCTGTCTATCTGTCTATCTATCTATCATCTATCTATCTATCATCTATCTATCATCAATCTCTCTTTCTCTCTCTCTCTCTCTCTCTCTCTATATATATATATATATATATATATATGTGAAGGGAAAATGATGTAACTATAGTATAATCTCAAAAAAATAAAAAAAAGATTAAGATGTTACATTGAGTTGTGCTTACAATATATGGTGTCTGGATACAAATCTGCAATGTACATCAATGTCCAGTTAAGCTTTCAACGATCTATACTCATTTTCTGTAACCCTTCAGCCTTTTGCCTGGATCGTATAGGATAGTTACCAAGTGTTGTGTTTGGAAACAACTTCTGCTTCAGTATGTTTCTTAATGGTGTGCTAATCTTTGCAATTCCCTTATAGATATTTTATTTCATATGAAAATAGATATTTTTGTTTCTTCTTAGCATACTATCTTAACCCTTGTGAGGATACTAACAGGAGAATTTCAATAAATATACAGTATATATCCAGTCTTTTTTTTTTAACTATGCATAGAAAAACTCAAAGCTTACCTTGTCCAGTGATACATGATGTTGTTTTAGTTTTCTGAAAATAAGCATGAATTCAGAACCAGTAACTAAATAAATTCTGAAGAATCAGTGTACCTCTATACTCATTCTGGTAAACAGTGTTTATTATATTTTAAACTGAATACAGCTGTTTTTAATTAAGCTGATTAGACCAAGTCTTCGGTATGGAATGGTTTCTGAGTTTAGATTGACTTAGCTGTGATAAGCACGCTATAAGTCTTCAAAATGACAAATTGAATTGGACTTTCCCCAGAAAATCTAGAATTTTTCATTCTCTGTATGCCAAGATGCAATTATGTAGATTTATGGGAACCAGAATTTCTTATTTCAGAAGTCATATGTGATTATCAATAGCTAATTTCACGGGCTATTTTTAATGGCTATTTCTATGGCTCAGAGGATGAACTATGTTCTTTCTATGGGCTATTATAGAATGGCTCAAATCTTTTCTTTGATCAGAACTTATACCTTCACTCTATTGCTCTAAAACCCCATTGTTACCATTGGTATCACAAAGTTAACCTTGACTGCAGTTTTTCACACTCATATTTCTTATATCAGAATGTAATAACCAGATAAAAGATCTTGAATGTTATGTCTTCCTCATGAAGGCATTTTTTTGAGATAGGTTTTCTCTTTGTAGCCCTGGCTGTCCTAGAACTCACTTTGTAGAACAGGATGGCCTCAGACTCACAGAGATCTGCCTGCCTCTCCCTCCAGAGTGCTGGAATTAAAAGCATTTACCACCACTGCCTGATTATAAAAGCATTTATTAATATCTTTATTTTCAAATTTTTATTATTTTTATTTTAGGAACACAAATGTTTTATTGACCTTTATGTCTGTGCGCAACTTTCATGCCTGGTGCCCGCAGAGGCCAGAGGGGACATTGAATCCCCAGAAACTGGAATTTCCAGTGGTTGTAAGCTACCATGTGGGTGCTGTGAGTTCAATTCAGGTTCATAGGAAAAGCAGTCAGTGTTCTTAACCACAGAGCCATCTCTTCAGCTAGATTTCTTAATGTGTTATTCAAGGAACGCATACAATATCTACCACTGATTCAACATTGCCAACTGTATCAGCTTAAAAGGTAAAAATGCTTGTTTTGAGTCATACATCACAGGTTTCAGTCCAGCAGCTTTTGACCTAGCAGCAGCATAAAATATCATGACAAGTGTCCATGGTTAAAAAGTATCTTTATTGATAGTGAACAAGAAGAGATGAGAGGCCATTAAAATTGGGTGGGAGGAGAAGACCCACATGCTCTCTGTGGGTAGGGAGAAGAAAACAGGGGCCTGCCTGGTGCCATTAGGATGCAGCAGATGAAGGACACTCACACACCCACCCACCCACCCACCCATCCACCCACCCACCCATCCACCCAGGGTTGCTTGTCTTGAGCAGTAAGGAGAAAACACTGGCCTGCCAGATGCCTTGTGGCACCGAGTTGTCAGGCACTATTATGGTGAGTAACTATATGGTGGGGTATGGGAGAAAGGGAGACAGGACAGTTCGTGTTCTGTGGGGGAAAGGCACATCTGAAGAGGTGAAGGCAGTGAGGAGAAGAGAAGAGAAAGACAAGACTTAGAGAGTTCCTATATCCCCTGCAATGGCATCCTTGCTATAACCAAACTTCCTTCTCTGCAGGTCCTATGACATGAAATTTCTATTACTTCCTGGTGGCACCTTTTGTATAGGTATTTCCTCAAGACTGAAACAGTTGTTATTAGAGGGAGATGGCATGAAGCTCAAAAGACTCAGAAAACTAACAAAACTCAGGAATCTCAGAAGTTACAAGATTCAGAAACCCCCAATTTTATAAGAGCAGTTAACCATCACTCAATGAGAGGAGACTCTTTTGGGTGGAGACATCTTCACGATGCCCTGGAAGCTATAGATAGTAATGCAGCTTTCGTAAATCACCACACATGCTAGGTGTTGTGGAATCAGCTGCCTTTGAGTTATCCATTCCTGTCAGTAACCCTTCAATTATGCTTAATGACATCAACAAACTCACTAGTTGACCAAGTTAGACTTGAGTAAAATCATTTCTCTGTTCCGTTGTCAATGTGACATGTGAGATGAATAGATGTTTGTGTTTGTTTCCTCAGAGAAAGTCACACAACACGCTTGGCACCAAAACAGGGACTACTATCATCAAAAAAATGAGCTGTGGAAGTGTTCTTGCATGACTCTTGAATTGCATGCTATTAATAACTGCAATTGAGGCTGATCTGCATGCGGATGAAGGATGCTTGGAGGCAATCCTGACATAGTTATATTATGACATCTACCATAGCTATATTATTATACATCTGTGGCACTGCTCCTCCTTTCTTCGATGTCAGTTGTATACTACATGCAATGAGTAATAAGACGTGCAACCAAGATCAAGTAATCTGAGAGTATCGTATCCTTGGGGACATACTCTGGTGACTGTCTTTTTCTACATGGTATGGCACAATCTGCCTCATAACACCCCATCTTTCTTGATCAATAATATATTTCAATTCATGAAACCAATAACTGTAGGACTGGATCATAAACAGGCTGTGCTAATTGTAGCATGGCAAGAGCTGTGTATTACAATATATGCAAGTAAGGATGAGCTATCTGCTCATGAAGAACTTATCCATGTACTGGAAGAATTATAGCAGGAAAGATGACATGTAAATGCTTACCTTTGCAGTGGCCTCAGTGAAAGTAGACAAAAAGGAGGCTGAATTGGAGAAGTTGGCTTGCAATTTCTTAGAGCTTTGGAGTTATGTAAAAAAAAAGTAAAAGGATAAGTTGAATTTGTGCTAAGGAGACCTTCAAGAGTCGAAGTTTTAGAGGCTGTCAGAATAACTAGATAGAGGAAGGCGATACTGAAATGACAGAAGATCACTTTGCATCTGATTTTTTAATGCAGAAGAAATGACCTTTTGTTATTTAGCATGCAGATGGGGGAGGTAAACAAATGAACTAGTGTAAAAAACTCTTAGACTGAATTAATACACCACTTCTGAACTGTTTAGAAAAGATTTAAAGAAAGAATGAAACACACGTGAACAGCCTAGCTTGTGAGTATGTGGGAATTGAGAGTTGATGGGATGTCTGAGTGCTATGGAAACAGAGAAACTGAGTAATTTAACTTCCTGAACTTGCTTGAAACAAAGGCTGAATAACATGCAAGTAATCAGTCCCTAATGGACTAGTTCTTATGAGTCATTACAGACATTTGCCTATAGCTGGCTGAGATTCCCCATGAATATCAGTATCTGGAAGATGATAGAAGAATGAAAAGACATCACTAAGGGATCTAGGCATGAGAGAGGTGATGTCCAACATTCAGTGCACTGGACTTGATAGAACTGTATTCATAACAGGGTTGAGAAAAGCTAATCAGTTGGGGCCTCAGTGGCATGGAGTTTTGGTGGCTTTACTGAGCCTTGTGGTCGGGTTCATTTGTTATACAGTAGGAGAGTCTCTAGATAATAGAAATGATTTATAATGACAGGCAAACAGGATTTGCAAAAGGCTGAAGTATCAAAAGAGGATGAGAGAAGGGCAATACAGAGAAATGGGTCTACATGTAACACTCAAAGTCAAATGTGACAAGATTTGTTTTGAGCCAGAGTTCCTAGGAGAAAAAAAATGACAGAAAGGGAAATGTGCCAATGAACCTCTGAAAGGCTCTAAGAATTTAACAACAGCTTATAGATGATATAAATGATAAAATATGCCTACAAAGTGATTAAATTTGTCCTCAATGTGGGTAATTATTTTGCCAGAGTATGATGTATACATTTCTTTTATGAAACAAAGTAAGCAGGGTGGTGGAAATGGTTCCCCCAGCATAGAACCCTTTCATAGCCAGATATGGTTAAGGGAGAAGCAAGGTCTACAGCATCAGACCAGAGTCTATCAGAACAGGGAAGCACCCAGAGCAAGAGGTACAGCTCGTGAGATCACAGCCCAACAGACAAGTCCTGTAAAACAAGCAACTGGTCAGCTCTACTATATAGTTCTAAACTTAGCTTCTGTTTGAGCTCTTATCCAGACTTCCCTAAACAATAGACTGGGGACTGGAGAGGTGGCTAAGTGACTAAGAGCCCTTGCTGCTCTTGCAGAGGAACTTTTCCACCACCCTTGTGGTGGTTCAAAGCTCTGTAACTCCAGTTCCAGAGGATCATGGTAACATTTGACCTCTGTGGGCACCAGAGATATGGAAACATACACACATGCTTGAAAAAATTCATACTCATAAGATATATAATTATTTGAAAAATAAATAAAAAAATAGACTATGATCAGGATATGTAAGCCAACATATATTTTTTTTCCTAAAAGTTGATTTTGGTCATGGTGTTTATCACAGCAGTGGAAAGCAAATTAAGACAATGCCATACACTTTTGTTGTAGGCCATAAAGACATCAGGCTGAACCTGTGTAGAAGCTCCCTCTATAGTCTCTGATTTATTGTTTGCTCATTTTGTTGTTGGTATTGTTGTTGCTTTTCATTGTTGGAAGGCACTATGTAGAAAGATGAGGAAGAATTGCTATTTATAGTATGACCTGGATATGGACCTGTGTGGTAAGTTCCCAACACACCAGAAAAGGTTTACTCACCATTGAAACAGTTTCATTGTTGTGGATATAGTCAACATATTTCCATTGAATTTAGAACCTTTACCACGAGAAGAAACTAATATTTGGCACTGTAAATAAATGAAAGACCAAAGACCTGTGGCTGGAGAGGTCAAAAGTCCTACTTGGGAGGACATTGCCATTATTTTGTTGAATTGATATGTTGCACCTGTGAAATTTCCTTCTGACTTGTGGTTATATCCATAGAAGACTGCTGCTGTCACTTTCAGTCAGGGAAGAGAATATATATATATATATATATATATATATATATATATATATATATATA
>CABHPQ010151953.1:39087-58498 GCA_902168405.1 Peromyscus aztecus
TATATATATATATATATATATATATATATATATATATATATATATATTTGGCAGTGGTTACTGCAGATACTCGTAACTGTCCATATTGCTAAGAATAAGTGACTATTGCTATACCATAGTGGCCCAAAACTCATTTGTAGAAGGATTAAAATAATCAGAAATTGTTTTCATTCATCCCGGGTTAAAGGAATATTATGGAAGAGGAACAGAAATAATGTAGGAACTGCATAAAGGGGTGAAGAGTTGTCTGGTTTATTTCCTGGAAATTAAACATTCTCTCTCAGGCTGAGCAGTGAGGATTATAAGATTCAGGAAGCTAATGAAACTGACAAGACTCAGGAGGCTCAGAAAATCACAAGCTTCACAAGGGCCCTCTACCATGACAAGAGCAGTGATCAAGAGGGGACTGTCTAATGGAGGTGACTGAAAGTTGTGCAGAGAGATCCAGGGATTCAGCTTTTGGGAGTAATCCCAAGTGCTACAACTACCTTTAAGTCACTCAAGTAACTCTCCACCTTGTAAATAACATTAGTTTACCATACCGGAGTTGGATAAATTTTTTTTGTCTATCATTTGTGTACTATCATGTGGTGGAATAGATATTTGTTTTTCTCCAAGAAAAGTTATGCAACATCACAGGTTGGAGACCAAGTCTTCAATACATGTACCTTTGGGGAGGGAATCACTACAGTAGGGTATGTCTTCCCACAAATACTGCAGAGATGAGAGTAAGTAGTAGTTAGGAAGATTCCACATAATATTTCCATTTCAAATCTAATGCCCTAAAAATGATAACATCTTCTCTTGCATTACATGGGAGCTTTTCAATTTCATTAACTATAGCTGTCTATTGAGGGAAAAGTAGAATTTGTCAACCTAGCAGAATATTAATGCCACGCATGGGTGCTCAAGCCTACACACAAATTCTGAAACCAATCTGAGTGCATCCATGCCAATTAATTAGAAACTAATGAGTCTTAAATTATATCTGTGGTCTAATACACAGAGAACCAACTGTCACACATGATCCACAGCCTCCTACAAATTTATATTTGTGAAGAATTAGAAACTCATTTGATGATCAATTAAAAATAAGCAATAATGACAAACTCCCTTGAACAGAGGGCACCGTAATTCTAAAAATACATGTTATGATCAGAAACATAGACACCTCAAAGGGGTACTTCTAAAGGTGAAAAAATCATGTAAACTGTTTCAATGCAAAACTCATTATCTCTAAAGGGATAATTCCTGGAGTTGTGGATCACCCATTAGTAATACTAGATGTTGCTTAAAAATGTCTTTATAGAAATTAATTATTCAGATCTGTGGCTTGGAGAGTCTTTGTAATATATCTTATCATACACAGTTTTGTTGGAAGATGTTTTTGTTGGAAACCAGTTATATTTTGTTTTAATTTGACACAGATTCTTTCATATGAGATTTATATATTTTGTGGACAAGGCTATCTCTTCCTAGTATAGAACTTGTATCTTGCAGTCTACATATGCTGAAGTATAATCCCTATTATATATCTGGAAGAAAGAATAGGAGAAGATCGGTTGAAAATTAATTCTACCATCATATAAACCTAAGTGTTCCAGGTGCAACTACAACTTGAAGAGGAACTCCTTTTTTGTTCAAGTAGAGGGAGACATAAGGAAATCTGAAGCTTCAAGATCAGCCTCCCATCCCCAGACTTACCCGACAGGGGAGACAGACTCACCTGCTGAAGATAGAGAAGATTCCTCTTTGTCTAAGGATTCAAAGTCTTTACAGGGAATTTTCTGGAGTCAGACTCAATGACTCATGTCTGAGGCTATGCCCAGGAACTCATTCTTCTGTAGTTTATAGCCTCCAGACTTTGAGACAAGACATCACTTCAGAGAGCAGCTGCTCTAGAAGTCTATGAGAGCTGTAACACTTCTCAGACATGAATACTTGCTCTGTAAGGGACAGGTCTTAATCAGAATCCTGGCACTGCCGAGAGCTTTGAGCTGTACCATGGTTTAGAGCTGTAATGGCTCTCAGCGATCATCTGTTGTTACTGAGAGTTCAAATTGTTTCATTTATGTCCCTCGTGGAAATCTGTCTTAAGTTATTTTATCTGAATTGACAAGAAATTACCTCCTATTTGCACTTGTCTGCTCACTCCATTCTTTAACAAAGGCGGGATAGGAACCTGGTTGGAGACAGGACACAGGACATGTTTTCCACCCACCTACCATTTTCAAAGTTACTCTTATTTCATTTTCCTCTAGCACAAAGGTTATATGAAAACTCAGGGATTACATGACCAATGTAGAGACTTACTATGAGGATATTTTCTAAGATGTGCCTGGTATTAGTTACTGATTAGACAACAGGAAGTAGGAGACACACTAAAATTAAGATAATTCTGAAGATGGTTTATTTATAAACAATTAAAGCACAATGTTTGGAACCATAGAAAATCTGATGACATAGAACAGAAGTTTGTTCTATCATTACCTTCTTTAGGTAGAGGTATCCAAAAGCAGTTGTGTAAAATCAGCTACTTTGGGTACATCAGTGACTTTCTTAAATGCTCTAATCTTGACATGGCTTAAAAGGAAATTAAACAGAGGGCTTAAAGCCTGACCCTACACAGTATCTTCCAAGTCAGTGTCCCCATGTGTGGGACACTGCTGTGGGATGTTCTGTATGGCAAATGTGTTGCTAATGAAACACTGATTGGCCAGTGGCTAGGCAGGTAGTATAGGCGGGACTAACAGAGAGAATTAAAAGAACAGGAAGGCAGAGGGAGGCTCTGCCAGCCACCGCCAGGACAAGCAGCATGTAAAGATGCCGGTAAGCCACGAGCTACGTGGCAAGGTATAGATTTATAGAAATGGATTAATTTAAGCTATAAGGACAGTTAGCAAGAAGCCTGCCACGGCCATACAGTTTGTAAGCAATATAAGTCTCTGTGTTTACTTGGTTGGGTCTGAGCGGCTGTGGGACTGGCAGGTGAGAGAGATTTATCCTGACCCTGGGCCAGGCAGGAAAACTCTAGCTACACCCTACACAGTATCTTCCACGTCAGTGTCCCCATGTTTGGGAGACTCCTTTGGTGGACATAGGAGGTTCAAAATGTTTGATGATGTATAGCCGTAGACCAGCCTTTCTGGGGAACAGAGTAGGATGGCTGAGGGTAGAAAGAGATCTGAGGTGCAAATGGAAATGTGAAGTTGATTGATTATTTTATACTGTGGAATCCTAAGTATAGTTAGTCATTTAATTCTTTTCCAACTAAGTTTATTGTTTATTTAAACCATTAAACATTTATTAAAACTTTAAAGACACAATAATCCAATTTCCTAAGAACTCTCCTCACAGGGAAAAAAAAAAAAAAAAAAAGAGCCATTAGCAACACTCTGTGGAGTTGCTATAGTAACGATCTAATTTATAAAAATAATGAATAGTTTTCAGTATCCATTTCCCAGTACTTGGGAGGTAGAAGCACAAGCATCAGGAGTTTCAAGGTCATTTGCTGCTACAAAATGAGTCAGAGAAAAGAGAGAATCAATCAGGCAAAATCAAACCAAACTGAACCAGAAGACTATCACTAACAGCAAAATAATACCAAGGCTTTCTTCTGATGAATTTTACATTTAGGATGATGTAGCCCAAATTTGCCAATTACTTTTGCTAGTTTAAATTCAACTGAAGTGTTAAGATAGTATGAGTAGGAAACACAACAAAGAGCCCTGGTCTGCATGGAACTCGCTAGGTAGAATGGTCTCGAACCCCCAAATATCCACCTGCCTTCCACCGCCTCCTGTGGTGACAAAAGGTAAGGTTGTAGTAAATTTTTTGCAGCACTTGTACCTCTTTACAGAAAACAGTTACTAGAGAACTGAACAACAGAATTTCACTTTTATCTTTATGTCTATTTTATATTTTTTTTCCTTTTTTTATTTTTCAAGATGGGGTTTCTCTGAGTAGCCTTGGCTATCCTGAAACTCACTCTGTAGAACAGGCTGGCCTTGAGCTCAGAAGTCACAGAGATCCACCTGCCTCTGCTTCCCAAGTGCTGGAATTAAAACAGTATGCCATTACTGCTTGGCTTAACTTTTTTATTTTTTGTAATTATTATAATTACAACATTTTCCTTTTCCCTTTACTTTCCCCACCTGCTTTCATTTATCTTCTCCTATTCTCTCTATCTCTGACTCCCTCCCTCCCTTCTCTTTATCTCTCTCTCACACACACAAACACACACATGTGTACACCACCTGTACAAATATAACCTAAAGACTGATCATTTGGTATTGGATAATCTATTGTCTTTTTAATGTGTACTAACATGACTCTAGGTTCAGAGAAGAAACTTAAATTTCTACAGTAGATGGATAAACAAAAATGCATTGTCATTTCTATCCCCAATCATTCTTATGTTTATTACTTATTCTGAATTAAGGTCCCACTTTGGGACCCAAATTGTCCTGAAGTTTATTGTGTCATAACAAGCCATGTGGCCTTGGAATTGTGTCTCAGTCTCCCAAGGGATGTGATTACAAGCATGAGCCACCATAACAAGATCCCACCTAAGATTTAACACCAGAAAAGGAAAGAAGTTTGGAGAGTAGCTTGCTGTTCACCAACAGGACTGAAACTTCATTTAAGCATTGACCAAATCCATCCATGCTGATTCACATCAAAACAAAGCTAAAAAATAAAATAAATATAGCAAAGACACCAGAAACTAAAAAGTGTAAGGGTAGTTGAAATATTTGGTCTTGACAAGTATATTGCAAATGCTTTGAGCAAGATAAATACAAATGTCTCAGGGAGTGATTTGGAGAAGATATTTATCAAAGTAAAATGATCACCTTTGATGTAATTCAGTTGTTCAAAGTGTTTATTATCCCAAGGGAAGAATGTTGAGTTCTTTGCAGAAAGGAGGGTTGAAATACAAGTTTCGATTATACTTGCTTGAAGAAAATAGTGATTTGTCTGTAATTGTATTAGCAGCACAGCATTTTCATGGGAAACTCAAAAGAAGATTATATTTGCATTTCTCAACACTCTTATTTTGTCTTTCATGGTTTCTAAGTTTACTCTGTGAATCTGTACTTACTAAATTTTGGCTATAATATTAAGAATACATGTTAAATATAATACTGGGAAATATAAAATTGTTATTAAAATACTACATTTGAAAAAAACTTAAATGAGAAACAATGTACTCAATAGACTAATATAGAGAATGCTTAAATAAATATGTCTAAATGATCACTATAAAACAATGTCAATAAATAAATAACAACTACAATATTCAGAATTTGGTCATTTAATAATAAAGAAATTCTGGAAGCTGGAGAAGAAAGTTTAGGAGTCTGATTCATTGAATCTAAGGAGAATGATGAGAAGAACCCCTGTGGATGCAAGAATATGTTCATGGTGCTGAAAATGTGTGCTGCTTACACAAGCATGTTCTTCGCAGGACTCTTGAATACCCAGAATTTTCCTCTTCACTACATCCAGTTCATGATCCCATTTTCTTCAGCCCACACCACAAATATTAGAATTACATAAACCCACTGTGCGTTTTCTAAGCTCCTACCCCTTTCTGTCACCTTGTACATGATAAGACCTTGAAGAGGAAAGTATTGGTTATCATCTTGTCTCAGTTAATCAGTACTGAATACCATAAAGTACTTAAAACATTTACCTGATTTAAGCTTATTATTGATGCAAGAGGACTCTCCATGAATTAATAAAATCCCAAAATGCATATAAATTTCTACTATAGTAAAGGAAGCAATTGGTCAAATGTCATGGATGAATTCAAATATAATTAACTGGTCACCAAGTTGCTTCATAGCTCCACTAACAGCAAATTTTGAGTAACACTATGCTGGATAGATACACTACTGATGGTTGCTAAGGAAAGCTTCAACAATTACCATTGACTGACTGAGGTGATAAGGTTATACCCAATGTCTGAGTCTGTGCACAGTTTCTGTCCCTATTGTAAGAAACAGTGTTTTATTAATGATAATGTTTTACAGTTAAAGAAAATTAAGAGCTAAAATGCAGAGAATAGTCTTTACATTGGATTATTAAAATGCCCATACAAAATGGTGACTAATTGGTAAACATAAATATAAGAATTTTCATGGGACTAATTTAGAGGCATAGACATGATGCCATTCATCAAAACCATATTTCATCAAACTTCTAGTTTTCTTTCCGAAAATGCCTAATCTTTTTGTCAAGACAATAGCTGTTGTCCATGGGCCAGTGCAGATCACAACTACAAGACCACTTCTTACAATTAGTGTAGCTATTCAGACACCCAGCATGAAGTTCTTCTTACTGGAAACAGCTTTTTAAAATCATTGATAGAGCTAAGATGTCTGAGTTGGACACATCTTGGTAATAAACCAAGCACTTTACACTACATCATTAGAAAGTTAGATTTTGTTTAGTTTGGCTCTGGATAGCTATCCCGAGTGAATCTTTATTTGTTCCATCATTGGCATTGATGGAAGCTTGGATTATGATATTTGGTATATATACTTTAGTATTTTGATGCAACAGACACACACATTTTGTACTAGACTAGAACCTGTTTCTTTTATATTCTTTTCTTGATAATGAATTGGTATTTTATACAACTAAAATGTATGCAAATTAATGGGTATGAGGGAATCTAATTCATAATTATAGGCTTGATTTTAGCAGTCTTCTGCTGTTATCTTAAAAAAATATTTCAGCTTTGAAAGGACTTTAAAGCAGTTTAAAAGAACTTGTCAAGAAAAAGAGATTTAGTTGATGAACAGGATATAATTTGACTTTATAAATTTAAATGATCCTTACATCCTCATCATGAGTAACACAAACCATTCACACATACCAATAATTTTTTTTTTGTTCTTTTCGAGACAAGGTTTCTCTGTGTAGCTTTGGTGCCTGACTTGGATCTCGCTCTGTAGACCAGGCTGGCCTTGAACTCACAGAGATCTGCCTGGCTCTGCCTCCTAAGTGCTGGAATTAAAAGTGTATGCCACCACTGCCCAGCTCATACCAATTATCTTTGAGAAACACTTACATCCTTTAAATCTTAAAAACTTAGGCTTTCTCATTTGAAAACTACTTTCTTTTTTGTAAAATATCAAATTGAACAATTACAGTTATTACCTAGCCTATAAGTAAATATTATTAGGTTATCATGTTAGAATATAGAAACATACTAAATAAATAATTTTTCTTAATTATAGACTAATCAATTTGCCTTTCACTTTGGAGTGGATGCCCTGAATGTCCAAAACCCTAAGCATATATATTTTGTATGATTTCATTCTATTTGATATTTATATGTCATTGAAAGCCATACTGAGGATTCATGAGCTGAACCAAATGGATTTGGTAATGGAACCACATCTGGAAGACTAATTATAACTTGGAATCACTCCCTGATTAAGCTTGAAAAGATGTGCTCTCAAATACTCATTAAGCTAATTTGGAAAAACAGTCAAAATATATTCATCTTTCTAGTCTCAGTGGCACTATCTATCTAAGGATGTGGATATACCACCTGATTTGTTATTTTTTTGTAGAAATGGAGTTCTATGGATCATATCTTTGCTATTTTTGCCATAGTGATCCTTACTCATAGGATGTGAACTCATGTACAACTTCTGTTTTTATGAGGTTGAAATCCTATGATAATGTTAGAGTTGCAGAAAATATCAATATCAACTCAATGGTTTTTAAACCTGTTATCTTTTAAATTATTTCTAATATTCCAAAATTATTTGTAAAAGAGTTCAGTTTGATGTTATTTTAATCTGTAATCTATTTAACTAAGAATTCTATCCCCAGTGATGACATAATCAAATTTTTAGACTAGTCCTAGAATTAATAAGAGATGATGTTAGGGATGGAGAATTAAGTGATATTCTTTTATGATAAGATTTCTAAGAGGGGGACAAATACAGCTTTTCATATAAAAGACTGATTTAGCTGTTCATAGATATTAGAGCATTCCACAAAGCCTAGTTGGTCATACAGACTCTACCTTCAGAATCTGAGTTTTCTAGACCAGTGTCATCTGTATCTTCTATAAATGAGAGAGCAAGGCTGGAAATTCAGCTGCCGTCGTAAATCAGCAATATTCAGGATTAATCCTTGCATTTGGTTTTCAGCGACCTGTCTGTAACCACAGGTGAAAACTGATGTTTTAACACCATATGAGAAAGGCCCTAGATTGAAGTCTATTACTGGAGCTGAGAACATAGAAATTTGACTTCTTCCTCTTTTTAAGCTGCCAAATGGCTTTAAGAACAATCATAATGCTCTATAGTTCATGTGTTTCTCAGTTATAAAAAATGTTTTTTCTGTGTTTTCTTAGATATGTCATAACAAAATACCACAAAGCCAACAGAAATTTAGTATGTCATTGTTAGGGAGGCCAAAAATTTAGAACAAAATCTCTGAAAGGGAATATACTGAAACAGGCAGGGCATTTTGTCCTTGTTTTCTATTACCTCTGGTGGCTTGGCAACAGCCTTTAGTTTTTATTTATAGCAGAAGCATCTTTTCCACTGTTATTGTAGCATGCATTCTCTCTATGTATATCTCTATCTTTACACAAATTCAGTCACATTAGACTAGACGCCAACTTTTCTCTATAATGACTATATCTTAATTCATTGTATGTGCAATTATCTATTTTCAAAAATGTTCACATGAAGAGGCATTTTACATATGGGCTTCAGAAATATTTGCTTTGATTATAAAACTCAACCCACAATGTGCTTTTTTTTTATTATTAAGAATATAAGCATAGATGCATATATTTTGTAAACCTAGGTTGGAATTTAGCTAGTAGTTTTCTATGCATGGACACAAGTCTAATAACTGATCATAAGTTTCTCTAATTTCAGTCTCAAATGAGTAGATGATCTATCCTTGACTTTCATCATTCCTTTACAATTCTGCGTCCCAAACTCCACTTCAAGTACTAGTCTTTGTAAAAGTAAGATATCTTTATTAGAGACACATTGTGCTGCTTTAGGATGTTTAAAGAGTATGCAAATAATTCTTAATGCATAAGAATGGTCATCTAACAAATAGAATGATGTTGTGTGACACTCTTCTTTGGGATGTACAAAACTACCATCTACTTACTAAAAAGAGACTATTGACAACAGACCAAAGTAAGGATGCCACTGAAGTCCAACTTGGCTAACCAATTATGTTATTTTTTGTGGTTACTTACAGAAGTATCACTGAAAGCTCAATCCAGAAAGGATTCTGGTTCAAGAAATTGTGAACCTTAGGGCTATCTATATGATTTTCAAGCAAAGTGATAGGTCAGAGAATGACTTCTCCTTAGCTTGATTGATCTCTGTGTTCTCAGAAGCCTTTACCTCTTATATAACCTAGAGGATGGAGAAGCCTTGCGCACCTGGTCAATTTCAGGGATTTCCTGAGCTTCTCAGATGGTTGCTTCCTGAATGTTAACAAATTTCCTCCTCAAACTTCCTGGGTCTTAGGGAACTTTGGAAGAATCATTACACAAGACCTAGACAGCAATGCTTAATATGATGGTATGACAACAAGCTCTGAATCAAACTAAAATTATAGCGGAGAAAATTTTATTTAAGGATTTGCTATGCCTACCTCTGCAACTGAATCTCTGACCAAGCTGATGCGGCTGTGGATTTAGTCTCTTTGTTAATCACTTTTTGTCTTAAGATCCAAATCCTAGTCAAGATCCCACTGGGTAATACTGACTTTTGTACAATGTTTTAGCTGATATGAACCAGCTAGGGAAAATGACTTCCAATTATTCATTCTCTCTCTCTCCCCACTTTTTGCTCTCCCTCTGAACTGTCAACCTCACCTGTACCAGTAAATCTAGTTTATTCTGCCAACATGAGAAGTAGATTTTCCTTAATGTTGTTGGCTCAGCAGTATACTCATGTCCCAAATCTTCCTTTCCAGATTTCCTATGGTGCCTTATAATATAGAAAACATAATCTAAAAATTGGCGGATTTCTTGTTTTCCTACATTTTTTTTCCTGTCACATTTCTCTGAGGCAAGAAAAGGAGCCAATAAAACTTCTGAGTGTAGTGAAGAGTGAAAGGGTACAAAAATCAGTAGAAAACAAATACATTGTTTAATATTTTCTGCCATGGATATTTTATTTTGTAGATAAGGAGGCAGAGGTTTGAAGAGGACAAATGATACACTTCAAGTTAAGCTCATTAAAATGGTGGATTTAAAATGTAATTCCATTGTGATTGTAATATTAGATCTTTTGGTACACCACACTGATCTTTAGTGCTTACAAAGTGGAGAATTTTTGAGCTGACATCTGAAATTATTCGGCGTTGAAACATCAATATTGACAAGATAGAAGCTCTTTTCAACTTCAACTATGCAGCTAGCAATCCCAATTAAAGACCCAGAAAATTACTTCATATGTATTGGCAAACTCATCCCAAAGCATATAGAAAGACAAAAGACCAAGTCTCATTATCACAACTTCAAAGGAGAAGAACAAAATTCAAACTGGTTGGTGGATAATAAAATAGATAAACAAAACACAGCATAGAATCTGTAAACAAACCTGCAAATATTAATTTATCTTGACCAAAAAAACAAAGTGCTTTTGGAACAAGACTTCTACATGAAAGTGAAAAACATCCTTAGAGACCTTACAAATCTTATAAAAATTGATCCAAATGGCTTACAAATATAAATATTAAATTCACAACTATAGAAATAGTAGAACATTGTGTATTTGAAAATGTGGGTGACTTTTGGTAAAATGAAGATTTTTCTCACTGCAACACTAAAATAACCAGTCAGAAAACAAATACTGATATATAGGCCTTTGCTAAAACTAACAGATTCATTCAGAAAGTTACTTTACATAATTGAAAAGAACACATTCTGGGAGAAAAATCTGCACAAAATACTTATCTCTTAAAGCATGGGTATTGAAAATATAACAACAAGTCTTAAAATTCAACTACCAGTAGATAACTGGATTTTAAAAGGGAATGTGGATTTCTTTTCAAAATATTTTTAAAATAACTCATTGAAGATTTCATCTATCTATCTATCTATCTATCTATCTATCTATCTATCTATCATCTACCTATCTACCTACTTACCTATCATTTATGGAAATACATGTGAGCAAAGATATTCAATGTTGTGTCACCAAGAAATTGTATAAAACAACACAGTGAAGTATCATTGCACATCTATAAAAAATAGTCAAAGTTCTACCTAAAATAATAAAACCAAAACAAATGATTTCCATTACTGGGGGAGTGGGTTATGTATTAGCTATATTAAATGGATATTTAGATGATTTCTATGCTCTAGATTTATGTTCATTTTCTATGTGTATTAATTATGCGTACCTGTATTTGACAATCATAAAATCTCATAGGTTGTTCAACACAGTGTAAGCCTCAATGCAAAGCTATTGGCTCCAGTTAGTCGCAATATATTGGCTGATTGATTGTAATGTGTGTATTAGGTCAATTCAAATATGTTCTTGATAGAATGTCATATATGGAGTATATAGAGTGCTAAATGAGGTATATAGGACCTATTTTCATGTTGGATATTTCCTGTAATTATAACACTAATCTAAAATATGTCTATCAATTAAAATATATAAATAGAAAGTAGCAAGAACATGTTTCTATACAGCAAAATAATGTGGAGAATATGTGCACCAGAGAAACTCAGGTGACTGTTCTGTGTGAAATACTTGGCTATCTTAGAGTCAATGAAAGGCGGGTTATAAGGGCAAAGCGGGACCAAACAGCCTTCACGTGAAGTTAAATGATAGGAGGTTAAGAACCAGAACTGGTGCAGCAAGATTTTGGAAGATGGCTGTTAGAGATTTCTGACATATTTAGGAACATTACATCTCAAGTTAAGAAGCCAACTAATTAAGAGCATAGCCATTCACATGAACCAGAAGTAATATCTGTCAAGAGGTCTCTTGTGAATATGTTCTATAGTGGTGACAGAAATGACATTTTATCTCTGCCCATTTCTATCGCCTCTTTGCCTTAGTTCACAGACTAGGCTCCATTATCTTCATCCATATATGAGCCCTTTCCTCACTTTAAAAAATATCTTTGCTTTTCCTATCACCTCTTCCTGTCTATGTCCATGTCCCCTAAAAAATCATGGGGCATATTAGAGCCATTAAGTTTACATTTTTTTCCTAATAATGAAAAGTATTTCTAGTCTGACATTTAAATTTTTCTTCCCCTTTGACTTGATTTTTTTCATGTGATGTGAGATAAGGTCTGATTTCATTCTTCTGCAAATGTGTTCTTCTGTAGTTTGCTCAGCACTTTGGGAGAAAACTTCCCTTGCCTTCTGGCATGTTCTTTTTACTTTGGTTTCATTTCATTCTTTGCATATCATGTAATTATTTCATATCATGTAATTATTCTCACCTCTCCTCAGATTCCCTCTCCCCTCTGTGCTCCCACTCCTGATAAAACCCTTTCTTCTTCTCAACAAATCTGCCCCCTCTCCTTTATTTTGTTTTCTTTGTGTGTGACTCTCTGAGTTTAACCAGAATTTCTTGCCTGATCCTGGATGGGAGGGCATTTCCCGGAGCAAGGACACCTTATCAGAAGCTGCACCACTGAAGACAGTAACAACACTTCCCTTAACACTCATTAATCCCTTAGAGAGGTGTGGGACCTCATGTGCTCCCTCTACTACCCATAACTACTAGTAACATCAAACATCTTGCACATAATATTTCCAATCATTGTAGAGAGAGTATCTTCAGTTCTCACAGCTCTACATACCAGGCTAGTTGGTCTTCAAATTTTTAAGTATTCTCCTGTCTCTGCTTCCCATCTCACATGGGAACATTGGGATTAAAGGTGCATGCTAGTGTTCCTTGCTTTACATGGGTTGTGGGGATTTGAACCAAGATCTTCATATTGGTACTGCAAGTACTTTATCCACTGAGCCATATCCTCAACCCCTGTATCATGGTTTTGACATATTTATCTGTATTCACTTGTGTATCACTGAATGTCTTAGAGATATTGAAAGTCCCTTGGTAAATGTTCTGTGGTTAATTAGAGTCTATAAACATTGTCTCTGTATGAGGTCGTCTCTGATAACTGTAGCATCTATGATATTATTGGTCATCTAGATTATAAAAGTTCATGAATCTTAGAGGGTGGTTGCAGTTGGTGTTGGGGCTTATAGCAGTGGTAGCAGATTTTGCTGAGTTGTCAAATATAGACAGTATCTTCTCTATAGCTAGGAAACAGGCATAGATAGTACTAGGATTTTTTGGCAAGAGCATCTGTAGACTGAATTCTATTTGTTTTGGAAGAGATGCTTTGAAAGCCTTCTGAAGCATATGCAGGTAACATTTAATAAGCATACTTCTCATTTTGTAGGATTACCAGGTACCCTTCAAGCCTGATAGTTTGCTGAAGCTTTAGATAAGGCATTTGAATTTCTGGATTGCAGGGTCTCATTGTGCATGTTCTATTTCAAACAAGAAGTACTTTTTTTTGTGGTTTTTCGAGACAGGGTTTCTCTGTGTAGCTTTGCGCCTTTCCTGGAGCTCACTTGGTAGCCCAGGCTGACCTTGAACTCGCAGAGATCCGCCTGCCTCTGCCTCCCGAGTGCTGGGATTAAAGGCGTGCACCACCAACGCCCGGCACAAGAAGTACTTTGGTGTAGAAGAGATTACTAATGATAGCTTTAGAGCTAAAATAACATGGGTGTACTCTTCCCCCAGGCTCCATGGAGAAACATGAGTTATGCTCAGTGCATTTGCACTGCAGCTTTAGCTTCAAGGACATGATTGAGGAGGAAGTCCATCTCTAGAGCTTGCAGATGGGTATAGTTTTCACGAGGGCTGGAACAAATACTGGTACAGTACTCAACCTACAGAACTCAGTGATGGGCTTTCTCAACTTCTGTTTGACCATTATTGGTGAAGTCAGGAATTAGGAACAGTACATTCCAAAGACTGTGTGCTCAGAAAGAGGTCTTCTGCATTTCATAATTTTCTGAGCTCCCTGAACCTCTTAAGTGTCTTTAAGTTCCTTGTCTTATTTAATTTCCTCTTGCATCAGGAAGGGAATGTTCAGTTTTGAGGCTATAGCTACACAATAACACATTTTGAATAGTGCCATTTAGGAATATGAACAAAATTATACCTTTCCAAGAGGCACTTACATTTTTATTGTAAAAATTAGTTCTTTAAATATGAGCTCGTTATTGGTCTTTAACTTCATTTCTTTAAGAAACTGTTATCTGCAAGCCGGAGCCGGGCGGTGGCGGCAGTGGCACACGCCTTTAATCCCAGCACTCGGGAGGCAGTGGCAGGTGGATCTCTGTGAGTTTGAGGCCATCCTGGTCTACAGAGCAAGATCCAGGACAGGTACCAAAACAATACAGAGAAACCCTGTCTCCAAAAAAAAAAAAAAAAAAACCTGTTATCACACAGTCTAAAGTACAAATACAGATAAACCACAGCTCTTTACATATAAGCATGTCTGGTGTCACACAGTTTTAGATATATTCTTGAGTACATATTGGGTGAAAATGAAAGCTGTTGCATAAAATGCCGAAAATACTTGTTGAGTACTTATATAAGGTTATGAACACATGCATGATTTTCAAAATAGACAAAAATAAAAGCTGAAGTACATGATTAACTATGAATTGAGTTGTCAATGCTCAGACAGCATAACCGATTAAATGAAACATGACTCTATGCACTTCATATTTTTGAGAGTTTATTGCCATTATTACAAGAAAATTAGCATTGCAATGTGACAGTACAACCTAAGGGGCTTGTTTGCCTTCTGTAGTTCTAAAGATAATGGAGGCTGAAAGTTTGTCTATTATAGTAAATAGAACTCCTCATTCATTAAAAATCTTTGTGTAATCTATAAAATAACAACACCATTCAAGTTAATTTTCATTCTTTGAATTATATAAGATGAAATGGTGAAAGATATTTTAATAAAACATGTAGGCTATCTATTAAGATCAGGAGCAGCAAATGACATTTCAAGGGTGTGATGACTAGTTTTATGCCAACTTGACACAAGCTAGAGTCATTAGATAGGAAGAAGCCTCAGTTGAGAAAATGCTGCCATAAGGTTGGTCTGTAGTCAAGCCTGTAGGGCATCTTCTTATTTAGTTATTGATGTGAGAGGACCCAGATCACAGTAGGTAGCATACCCTTAGCTGGTGGCCCTGGGTTCTAAGAAAGCAGGCTGAGCAAGTCATGATGAGCAAGCCAGTAAGAAGCACCCCTCTACTGTCTCTACATCAGTTCCTGCCTTCAGATACCTGCCCTGTGAGAGTTTCTGTCCTGCTTTCCTTCTATGAGGAACACTGATGTGGAAAAATAATTCAGATAAAACCTTTCCTACCCAAGTTGCTTTGTTATGGTGTATCATCACAGTAATAGAAACCCTAAGACAGATGTTGGTACCAGGGTAGCAGGTCATCGCTGTGACAGACATGACCATGTTGTTTTTGGGAGGCTTGTGGAAAGACTTTGGAACTTTGGGTTAGGAAAGCTATTCAGTGTTGAGAGTTCAGTGTGTAGGGCAAAGGGCATGAATCTATCAATGAAGTAAATATGTAAGTGGAAAAACAGAACTGAAATACTCTTGTCTCCACTCTAATGCTATATCGAGAGGAAGGGGAGTGGAGTGTAAAAAATTAGCCCTTTGTCAGAGTGACTGATGAGGAATAGGATGTGATGTGTATGTAAGAACATACGGAACAGAGTCTGGCACACAGCAGTGCTAAGTATTACATTGTATTTACAGTCTTCAGACTAAGTACTTGGGAATTGAAAGGGAGGTCCAATGTTAACATCAAGGACTAATATTCATAATAATAAATATTGTGTCTTTCCTTGTTTTTGTACTGAAATAAAAGGAAAGAAAAGAATACACATAGAGAAGGAGGGAGAAAAAGAGATCAAGATAGATGATAGATAGATACATAGATAGACGATAGATGGATAGATAGATAGATAGATAGATAGATAGATAGATAGATTCATACATACATACATACATAGAGTCAGTCCCTCTTCTGTATTATGCTAACACTGAGATTACAGATAAGTTACCTGTCTGAATTTCTCACCTGTTCAAGATGTGTCATCACCTAACAAGTGATACATGATAAATAACAATAACATTTCTACTCACATTGTTGTAGTGGCTTAAAAATGTAGTGTTTCTTTATTGTTTGGGGTAAGCCTTATTTGTCTTTTAATCTCCTTTTCTATAGTTTGGATATATATGCTCTAAAGATTCATATGGAAAGGCTTACTCCCAAGGGAGGCAGTAAAGATGAGTTACTTATCTTTAAGAGTGGGAAATTCTTTCGGTACAGGAAGGAAGGTACTCTGCATTTACTAAAAGAGAAATGTAAACATCAACCAAGTCACAAACTGTAACATGAGTCTTTAAAGTTCTTATTAATAAAATCAAACCCAGGCCAAGTTTTGGGGTGAACACTGGAAGGTCAGAGAGACAGAACAAACCACAGCTATCGCACCTCGTCAGATCCTCAGCTGGTCTTGTTTCCTCAGACTGGAGGCCTCTGTGTCCTCAAATGCTTCTCCAGGCCAAATGCTTAACCAGGCCAAAATGCTTCTAGTTTCTGGTCCTCACGCCTTATATACCTTTATGCTTTTTACCACCACTCCCTGGGATTAAAGACTTGCTTTCTGGGATTAAAGGCATGTGTCACCGTGCCTGGCCATTTCCAATGTGGCCATGAACTCACAGAGATCCAGAGGGATTTCTGTCTCTGGAATGCTAGGATTAAAGGTGTGTGCTACCACTGCCTATCCTCATGTTTAATATTGTGGCTGTTCCGTCTCTGACCCCAGATAAGTTTATTAGCATGCACAATATTTGGGTGAATACAATACCACATTTCTCTCTTTTTGTCTAAAATTTAAAAAAAAGGTTATAACTAATACAAGAAAAATTATCCAATAAGTATATACAAAACATATAGTCAAGATTACATTAACAATGTCTAATCCATTAACATTTGACAGACAGATCCGGACAAAAAACTCCATTAATATATAACCAATGTCCAGTCCAGTAATATTTGACAAATTCAGACAAAAATTTTTCATTACTTATCCTATTTAAAACAAGTAGTTCCTTTTTAAAAGTAGATTCTATAATCTCCCTTTTTATCTTATCATATCCATATTCTCTCTTTTTTCTTTTCATAATACATTCAGTAGTCTACCTTTTGTCATTTTTATATCTTCCCCATTTTTATTCAGTGTAGATTCAGTGATCTACCTATTTATCCTATTATTTCTTTATCTTCTTTCTCAGAGTAGATTCAATGATCTATCTCATATCTTATTCTCTTTCTCTTTTTTCTTTCTAGGGGTGAAGATATCTTTAGGGAATTTTGAAAAGAAAATTTTTGGGTTAATTGTCAAGTCCTGTATCATTTGTCCAGTCTCTGTATAGTAGGAAAGTTCAGGGCTTGTCACAAGTCCTTGCTCGAGTAGTCTGTCAGGCTGGATCATCTCACCTAGCCATCTCGAAATTGTCTTAAACACTTTGTAGTCCAAAGTCGATCTTTCCTTGGTGTTAATCAGTTTAATGGCTTTACCATAGTCCTTGTAGAATCATCATTGTGGAGATAATGGTGACATGATTGAAGCAGTTTGACAAGAAGTCACTGAATTCTTTTTTTTTTCTTTTCTTTCCTACTTTTTTGTTGTTTGTTTTGTTTTGTTTTTCAAGATGAGGTTTCTCTGTGTAGGCCCGACTGTCCTGGAACTCACTCTGTAGTCAAGGATGACTTCAAACTCACAGAGATCTGCCTGCCTCTGCTTTCCATGTACTAGAATTAAAGGCATGTGTTGCTACCATGGCCTGGCTATTTACTTTTTAGTTTGCACTGGACTCTGAGTGCCATGAAGCAGAAGCCATGGAGTTTTGAGAAACATACGTTTGTCCTGCATACACAGAAGAATGCTTACAATATATGATGTTTAAGTATTAAGTTTGAATTCATGAATTACTGAAAGTTGGAAATTATTATGAACAAAAATATATAAATAAATCAAGAAGAGTGACTGACTGGAAGTTAGAATAGTATAAATATAGATAATAATATAGTTTAGGCTAAGAAGACAAGAAGATGAGTCAATCAATAACTGAAAGAGAACTCAATGAAGAAGCAAGAAAAGGGATAGAATTAGCATGTGAGTAGATAATGCAGTTTTAGATATGTTGACCTTAAGAGAACTGAAGTGTTCTAGCATATTTCTTGTGTATGTAAGTGTGCACTCATGTATACTTACATATATATGTATGGAGGCCATAGGTTATCTTGAGTGTTCCTCAGGAGCTGTACACTGTGGTTTTGAGACAGGATTTCTCACTGAGACTTGGAGATTATTCATTCAGTCTCCATAATCTGGGAAAATCCCATTAAAGAGAATATGACAGTTTATAGAGATGGTTATAAGACCAAAATAGAGACTGACACATTAATTAAAATGTATATGGAGCAAATTGACACAAGAGGAAAGGTAACACCATCAGAGGAGAAAGTTTTAACAAGTTATAAGAGTTAATGCCACATATTCACAGGTTGAAAGACTAAGACATGGGCAGTTTTGATTGGGACAATAGGTTTCCTAGAATATATGATAAAAATCAGGAAAATTGGGAATATAGAATACCTGTGATTGGAAAACATATAGGATCTTGAGTTAATAATGAAGGAGGTGGCATTTAAAAGGTAAGTTTGGATTTGGGGATTCATTTCTGGCAATTGAAGGTGTTTAAAGAAGACAGTGTCACTATTGTCAGTCACCTTTAAGTGACAAGGAAAGAAGCATATGGCTGAAATAATCTGAAAGGAAATGCCCTACATGGATTACTTATCTCTGTGACTGTAGGACCAAAGACTGTGATGATTCTCCATAAGCATTTGGTAGCTGGCTCTGCTCAGATCATATGTATAGATGTGTGTATCTTTCTTATACTAAAGCATTATATATATAATCTATAGATGACACTTTAATTATTTTGATATAAATGAGCTGATTTATGACCATTGCCTGCTGTGGGATGTTCTGTATGGCAAATGTGTTGCTAATAAAACACTGATTGGCAGTGGCTAGGCAGGAAGTATAGGCGGGGCTAACAGAGAGAATTAAAAGAACAGGAAGGCAGAGGGAGTCACTGACTGCCAGCCGCCACCAGGATAAGCAGCTTGTAAAGATGCCAGTAAGCCACGAGCCATGTGGCAGGGTATAGACTTATAGAAATGGATTAATTTAAGACAAGGACAGTTAGCAAGAAGCCTGCCACGGCCATACAGTTTGTA
>CABHPQ010151954.1:0-33586 GCA_902168405.1 Peromyscus aztecus
TTCAGAAAAGGGCAGGCCTCCCATGGATATCAACCAAGGTGGCATATCAAGTTGCAGTAAGACCAGGCACCTCCCCTCCTATTAGGCAACCTGGTAGGAGAAAAGGGTCTCAAAACAGCCACAAAGAGTCAGAGACAGTCCCTGCTCCCACAAGAAGACCAACATACACGATTCTCATGTATATGCAGAGGGCCCAGATCAGTCCCATGAGAGCTCCTTGGTTGTTCAGACTCAGTGAGCTCCTATGAGCTAAGGTTAGTAGATTCTGTGAGTTTTCTTGTGGTGCCCTTGACCACTTGGGCTACTACAATCCTTCCTGCCCCTCTTCCACAGAATTCACCAAGCTCTGTATGTTAGCATTTCTTATGAGCGATTCTTAACATTGAAATTTTATTTTAAATTGTATTTATTGATTATGAGCCCTTCTGTTATTCTATTATACAAAAAGAAAGATTTGGACATTTTACTGTAATTTAAAATTATTTAGCTGGGCACCTAGTATAATTTGGATTTTTAAAGCATCCCCCAGCATTGAATAATTTAGTGATGGTGAAGAATATTAGTTGATGACTAAATGTATAATGCATAAAGTCATGGAAAATCCTATTTCCAACAGCTTAAAAAATTAACTCTTTAAAAATAAACCTAATTAAGCAAGTTAAAGATTTCTACAATGAAACCTTTTAGACACCATAAAAGAAAAAGAAATTAAAGATGTTAGATGATGGAAAACTTGTTCATGCACTTGGCCTGGCAGAATTAATATTATAAGAGTGGCCTAATTACTAAATGTAATCTCCAGAGTCAATGTAATATACATCAAAATTCAAATGTCATTACTCACAGAAGTAGGGAAAAAATCAAAAGATTAATCTGGAAACACAAAAGATTGAAGAGCAGTTGCAATCCTAAAAGGAAAGGATATTGGTGGAACTAATCACCATGACTTCATCTTGAGCAAGACCATCATTACGTATCAGATGATGACTGTTATTAATAATGTATATGTAGATGTACTCATATGCTTATCCTGCTCTGGTCTATAGTCCACGTTAGCCTGTGGTGATGTATTGTGTCCCCAAATATACTGTATCTCCCAATAAAATTTGCCTGAGGATCAGAGGAAAAAGCCAGGCACTATACAGAAGTCAGGCAATGGTAGCACAAGCCTTTAATCCTATCACTTGGCAGATAGGGATCTGTCTGGATTTCTATGAGTGCAAGGCCTCACTGGGAACAGAGCCAGGCATGGTGGCACACACCTCAAATTCCAACACTAGTTAACCATGGAGGTAGGGAGGTCTGTACAGACAGACAGGAAGTGACAGAGCTTGGCAGGAAGAGGAAGTGATGTAACTGGACAGATAGCAAATCAGATGGCAGAACAGCAAGGCATATAGGTGTGGGTAGACAGGAAGCAGCTCAGTTTTCAAAGCTGCAGAGTTGGTGAGGTGAGGTTGGCTGTGGCTTTCCCTATTTCCCTGATCTCTCAGGTTTTCACCCCTATATCTGACTCCGTGTTTTTTATTTAATAAGAACGTTTAGAAATCCGTCTACATTAGCCTTCTAGCAGTCATAGTCTTCTGAGATTCATGGAAGTCACACTTGCACTGCCGTCACTTAGACACAATTGAGGCAGATTTCCTGGGGCTGCTCAGATTGGATTTCTGATGAAACAAAGCATGGTAGCCGTACTGCAATGATGATGGTACCCATGGCAACCGTGGCTGCCCTGGTTGCAGCAGTTAATCCCAGGGTGGGAGGGGCGGGGCTTTTGCCGGGAGTCTCTTCGTGGCAGAAGTTCACTGCTGGTGCCACTTCTGTAGCTAATTCAGCCTTGAAGGCTGATCCACAGGCTGCCTAAGAGAGGGAGCGCTAAGAGTAGCAGCAGGGGTGGCTACAGCAGCAGAAAGGGGCTCTGTTTGTGGGAGAACTCCGCTGGTATGTAAGTGTCGGCAAGCCCACTAGTCATGGAATCAGAGGGAACATCTCACTCCAGTGGTGGCAAAGCTTCGGTTCTTCCGATGCCCTAACTAGATTCTTCCATTCATGCAGACACAGCTTCCAGTCTGCCATTTTGCACGGGAACTGCATATTCTTCACATGTTTTTTTTTTTTTTCTTCTTCTTCATTATCTTGGTGTCTATCACTAGAATGTAATTTGCCTGGTTTATATGATGTAATTGCAAATCATAATTTGAAAGTTTTGTTATTTTATATATTTTCTGAAATACAGTGTTTTTGTTGTTTCATCTTGCAACTTAACTTCAGCAACCTTAATGCTGGTGTGAAAGTTATCAAAAAACAAGTTCTTAAAATCCATAAAAATTATAGACATATCACATCAACAAATTCCCTGGATTGTCATTAACCCATGAACAATCTCTGTTTTGATCAAGAAGTAAAGCTGACTGCTTGAAAAATTACAATGAACCTGTCTATTTTCATCTTCTGGTTTGAGATAAAAGTGGGAAAGGTGTTAAATCAAAGTAAATAGAATGATTACTTTGCTTTCAACATTAATAAACAAATGTTTTATTCACAGCTGAAAAGTGTTCTGAAATATACCTTCTTTTGTTTTTTTTCATGAGCTCATGATACTTCTCTTCCTAAAACCTTCTTGTATCTTCTTAATCTTTAAAAAAAAATAAACACACTAAGGATTTGAGAGATGGCTCAGACATTGAAAGCACTTCCTGCTCTTACAGAAGACCTGGAGTTCGGTTCCCAGCACTCATATGGGAGCTCACAACCATCCAGAAATCTAATTCTGGTGAATCTGATGCCCTCTTCTGGCCTCCTTGGGTACCAGACATGCACATGGTGCACATACGTACATGTAGGCAAACATTTGCATAATGTAAAAGAAAATTAATTAAAAATGCATAGCTAAGGAAACAGTTTCAAACTTCGAATGACAATTTTATTACTACTGTTTGTATTTTGTGTATAGGTGTGTATGTGAATGTGTGTAAGTGTTGTGTGTGTGTGTGTGTGTGTGTGTGTGTGTGGTATATGTGCACATATATGCAGAGGTGCATGCAGCCTTGCATGCATCTGGAGGTCTGGAAAGGATATTAGGTGTCCCATTCTTTCACTGTCTGCATTATTCCTGTGAAGGGTCTTTCACTGAACCTGGAGCCAGGCTGGTACTCTGCCATCCCCAGAGATTCATCTTTCTATATTTACCTCAATGCTAGGGTTACAGATGCATAAGGCTATGCCCAACATTTTCTGTGGGTACTTGAGTTTTGAACTCTGCTCCTCATAGTTTTGCAGCATGATAACTTAGCTGCTGAACCATCACCTTGCCTCTGTCTTCTTCAGTTCTTGTTTTCATTGGTATGCTTTTGGATGAAGTCATAGATTATGTTTAGTCCTGATTATAATGTTTAATGGTGACATTTTTCTCCATTTTCTGCTAACATACAGTTATGTTAATTTCAAATGTTGGTCATAATTAAAAGGATTTCTGAGGACCTAGTGTGTCCAAAGTACTTGTTATAGATAGGGTATTTGCTGTTGAATTTCCCATTCTAAATCTCAGTGACTATCATGCCAAAGGGAAGGACAAGATAAGAGATAAAAGATGAGGGGAAGGGATGTGAAATGCTATTTTCTGGACATGGCAGCCATTGCAAGAGTGATCTCCTAGCAGCCTCCCTGGGCTTCCACAAAGTCAAGCTTCTCAACAGTAAGTCATGTATTCCTTTTTTTCTTTATTAAGAAATTTTTTATTCTTTTTACATACCAACCACAGATCCCCTTCTCATCCCTCCTCCTGACGCCCCCATCTTTCTCCCAACCCACCCTCCATTCCCTCCTCTGAAAAGGTAAGGCTTCCCATGAGGAGTCAGCAAAGTCATGCGTTCTTGAAGGGCTCACATGCTCCCCTGTCCCTGCTGAACCAGTGAACACTGATGGATTTTGAAGGAGAAGGACTCATTGTTTTCCATTATACACCCATTGATAAATCCACCTGTATTCATTGAATTGTTTCAAACCCATGGCCACACAGACAGCTTTGGTTCAATCAGTTGGTCATAAAATAAACCAAAAATACATATACATGGGAAAGGGACTTGGAGGTAGTTGGGGTATTGACAGGGTTAGGAGGAAGACAAAAGAGGGTGGACATGAGAGCACTCAATGCATTTTCTTTCTTTTATTAACCATTGATTCTTTTTTTCATACAATATAATCTGACTATAACTTCCCCTTCCTTTACTTCTCCCAATTCCTTCCTACCTCCTTTCCCATCTGGATCTACTCCCTTTCTGTCTCTCATTAGAAAAGAATAGGCTCCCAAGAGATAACAACAAAATATAACAAAATAAAATATAATAAGATACAATGAAAACCATCCATCCTATCAAAGTTGAACAAGCCAGGCCAATGGAAAAAAGGAGCCCAAGAGAAGGCACAAGAATCAAAGACCCCCCCCTCATTTATACATTCAGAAAGCTATAGTATATATGCAGAGAACCTGGTGCAGACATGAGAGCACTCAGAATACATTATATACATGCATGAGATTGTCAGAGAACAAATTAATGGAAACTGATTCAAATTCTAGATAAATGCAAACAAACATTCTTCTTACTTATCGCCATCACATATCACTCAGTGACTGTGTGTAAGTACCATGCCATTATCACAGGTGTTCTGCCTGTGTGAAAGGACTACATCAGGACAACATAGGAGGCAGCATTATGGTATTTCCTATCTTCCCATAAAGTTGTGGTATCAGCATTTTCTCTTGCCAACTCTCCCTTCTCTAGGGATGAAAGAACTAATCACTATAATTTTTTAGTCTGTATTCTGGGTCAAGGATAAGCACATGACTCAAACCTAGTCAAATAGAATAAAGATAGGCAAAGTTTCTGTCTTAAAAGTGGAAGGTGGTCAAGCCAGGCAGTCAGGTCAGTCTGAGACGTTTTCTGGAAGAACTGGAAAGTGATTGATGTCTTTTCACACTTTTACTTGCTGGAAAAGGTTGAGAGCTGCTGTAGAGGACGAACCCAGAACAGAATTAAGTGCCGCTGACAGATCTTGACTTTACCAGCCTTGTATCTGATCAGGCTCGAAGAAATGTTTTCCTTTTAACTTTTAACTTACTCAAGCCATAATAAGATTCTCTCTAAATTTAAGGCAGTGAAAATTTTACTGAGAACTACCTAGGAAAAAAATGTGTAGTAACTAATTTATGTTGAGTCATGACTAAAGGATTTGGAAATATCTAGGAAATGTTTAGAGGTGTTACAATCATTTCCCACTTTGATGGATTGCTGGAAGTAAATGGCTCAACCTGGAAGGATGATGAACAGCTGTCAAGACAATCACTGGAGGTTTCAGCACTGCAAAGCTAGGAGAAGATCATAACAGCAATCCTTCACTTCTGGAGAGATTTAGAGTCAGAAAGAGTCTCATTTACAGTGACCATTTGGAGGCAAAACTCAGATGTAACATAACAGTTACTTGGCTTTTAACTGTTAATAAGGACATTGTAACAGATGCATAACAATGTCCAGTGGGCTAGTTATAATGAAGAGGAACCAGAATTGTTCTGTATGCCTCAAACAGGACAACTGGGACCAATGTGTATGAACAATAGGAAAAAAACACTGCTGTTCCAAATTAGGAGGATTTTCTTAAACCAAACTTTCTGGAGTAAAGGCACTGTGTAGAGAAATATCTCCAGGGCACATCCTCTGTACACCAATAGGTGTGAAGGCTGGCAGCTGGCTAAACTCATGAAGGTGGGGCTGAGATGAATATCTTTCCTCCCCTTGTCTGTTGTGGATGCCAGGTTCTGTGAAATTGGTAATTGAATTTGCATTGGCAGTTATCTACCTAGAATTTGAAATTTCTCATCCTTCCAGGAAAAACATTCCAGACAAAACTTTATTTTGCATATATATACATATATATGTATACATGTACAGTAAAATATACTGAACATGGAGAAATCATGTAGATTTTTAATGCATACTGAAATATAATGACTAGTAAAATGTAAAGCAAACAACAACAGCCTTAAACATCTCCAGCTGGAGTTTTATGAGAGTAAGAACTTGGCAATCTCCCATGCGTCAATAGAAATTGTCAAAAAATATAAGATTTGGGTAATTAAGTGATTTGGATAGTTAGATCAATAAAATTAATTATGTAATTAACATATCCCTATGTTTTACCATGCTGATGATTGTTGTTCAATTACTATGTAACTTTTAACGTGTGAACCTCTAACGTATAATTAAAATTCTTCATTTAGTTATTAAAAGTTAAGAAGGACATGCTTTTTGAAGTGTATAGTATAAATGTGAGAGTATTGACTTAAATGTATACTTCATTAGAGAAGGAAGACAGGAGGCAACATCTTCTCTCAGTTCAGAGAACAGGTTGGAGTAAGTTGGCTATTGGTTGAGGGTCACTTTTGACAGATTACATTGAATGGCTGCTGTTGAATCCAGTCTCAGTCTCTTCAGTGTGAAATGGAGAGAATGTGCTCCACAAATATCTGAATTTCACTTTCTGACTCAATTCAGGGGAATACTGTAGACGTCTTAGGGTGCCCATTCTTCCAACCTGTTGTCTCTTTGAATCCTCATATATTAACACCCAACACTTTCTTATCTCTAGTCATATATACAGCATATCACTTCCAACGGCTCTTTTACCATAATTGTTTTAATTATGACTTGACTGCTCTTCGCTGTTCTGATTTGAGTCTCTCATGTCTGTCCTAATCCTTCTGACAGAGTCATTTACACTATGCACAGCACACAATGGAGGAGTCAATGTTCCTTTGCAAAAGGTAAAATAAAGGACTTAGTAAAAATTCAGCAAATGGGAAAAGCATTCCATTCTTATAATAAACTGCTCTGGAAGGAAATTCTCTCTCATTTGTTCACATAGAATCTTGTCACAGGTATCTTGAAAGTATATATAACAACAGCTAGAGATTTACTCCAAATAACATTTATGAATTTTTTTTTATCTGACTTGCTGTCTTGCTAGTTTGTGGTAGAGTAACATATAATAGAATTTGAGATTTTTCTTAAGGGACAGTGAAATCCATGAAACATTAGAAGCCTGCACATGACAATATCAGACTTGGTAACTGAGATGACAACTGTAGTTTTTGGACAGTGCTACATCTACCTGGGTCTAAAGTGTTTATGCACAGAGCAGCTTGAGACTATTGCAGTTTTCCATGCAAGAAATTAGGATGGCTCAGGTCAGAGAATATGGGTGGGGTGGGGTGGGGTGAACAACCAAACACAAGGACAGATTGAAGGTATTTGTGGTGGGATAACAAATACAGCTTGGCAACTTATGATGGATAAAGAGGCATAGAAGTATATTATTATTCTCATTGTTAATAAAAGTTCTAAGAGCGTAGACTTCTTACAATTACTGAATATATATATGTATATATATACATATATATGTATATATATACATATATATATTTCTGCCAGGAAAGAGGTTATCAGGGCAATATTGATAAACATGTTTTAATAGAGACTCCAGAAAATATAAGTGGAATCAGCAGCTAGGATTCAAGTAAGATTAAAAAATTTATTTTTAATAACAGCTTATAGAGGTATAATTGATGATCTGAAAAACAACCTGTCTCTGGTCACAGTTTTGATGAGTTTGGACATGTGCTTATTTTCTTGAGGTCATCAACACTGTCTCAAAGTTCTATAGTTTTGCTCAAGAGAATGCCTGCTTTTTGAAATCTGAAGAGTACAAAACCATTATTAAATGCAGCTGTGGCATTTATACAGCAGGTCTCTGCAAGGTATTCATCTTGCATAACTGAAATGTTACATTCCCAGAGTAGTAAATGTACTTTTCTCTTTACCCCAGATCCTGGCAACTACAGCTGTCTACTTGGGGGCCATTTTTACATCACCCAAGTTCAGCACATAAAAGAATCTTTAAATGGAATGGGTATGGCATATACTTAAGTATAAAGACACTTTGTTTTCTGAGTGCAGGAATGGGTTATCCAGTAAAGAGTTGTTTCTGAAGTAAACACTGGGCTTCTCTCTTTCTTTCATTTTCCCTGGGAAAATGAGGCTGGGCTCAGATGATTACAGTTAGATGATTGGCATATCTAGCATGAGAAACTCTGAGCTCAAGGAGGTCACTGACATTCCAAAGACCAACAGTGCTTCACCAAGAAAATACAGCTGGGGACCAAGGAAAGAGAAAGGCAATGATGTAAAAATGTTTTGCATGAGACTGTGGCCAGTTGGGCGGGTAGCCAAGCTTAGAACAATGATAAGCACAAACCATGAAGGAATGTGATAGGGATGGGAGTCAAGTTCACTGTGGAGGAGGATGGGAGAGGAACTACTGTGCATGGGATCCGCTGCTCTGTGACAGGTGGTAGGCAAGATGTTTGCATTCGCTGTCGAGTTTAGTCCTTGTTATATTCTTGGGCTAGGTTTCATTTCTATTTTGATATTCCCGATAAGGAAACAGATTCAGGCTAGTTTCATCACTTGCTTATGTTCACACGTTACTGAGTGGCAGAGGCTGGACTGGTTCCCAGGTTTGTCTAATTCTAAAGTGTCATTTTTTTTTAAGAAGCATTATCTTGCAGTTGCCAACTAAAAATTCTCTGGGAGACAGACAGGTAACACAAATGAGCAAACCTGGGTGGAGTATAAGGCACCGGGGGTGGGGGTCACTGCAAACTGCAAAGTGCTTGCTTTGTTTACAAAGGGCAGCTGCCTTTCATGCCAGGAAGACACTGACCTGTGTGTGTATGTGTGTGGTGTGTGTGTGTGTGTGTGTGTGTGTGAGTTCCGTGTTGTCAGAACTTCAAACATCCTAAGACAAACTGAGAATTTGTGTTTCTGTGTGAAATCTCTTAATTTGTACATGCTGCTAATTAATTCAGTCTTTCAGAAAGACTTTGAGTGATCAAACAAAACTCCTCACCAGGATGAGCCCAGCTGGTGACTGCAGTTCAGTGGCAGCATGGTTCATCTGCTGCTTGGGGATCGCTTGGTAGTTAGTACATTAAACCCCTGTGACATCATGACTGGAGACAATGTAAATACAGAGGCATTCAGACAGCTGTAGTCAGGCCCAAACTAGTAACAAATGGAAATGAGGAAACAAGAGAAACAAACCACTCTGTACCTGTCACTGGAGGGAGGCTGGCTAGACCAGGAATGGAGGCAAACAGTATGCCTACACAGAAGTTCATACTTAATGACATTTTTCCTTTCTGTGGCTTCGGGTTCCTGCAGTTGACTCCGGTTTGTGAATACTAAATTGGCCACTCACGTGAATTTTCTACAGCATGTTGTAATGGCGCTCTCATGTTATTAGTTAGTATTGTTCGTATATTTCTGTGCCTCACCTCCAAACAAAACATAGTCCCAGCTATACAATGCAAATGGAATAGTGTGTATACCTCCTATTACTCTGCAGTTTTAGGCATCTAATTGGGGTCTTGCCTTATATCTTCTGTGTGAAAGGGACAGCCCTAAAAATGTCTAAGAAAGACCACCAAAGACAACAGGAGCTTCACATTAACCGTGTCAGAAGAATTTATACAACAGCAATCTGCAAGCACTAAAGATTCGATTTTTCTTTCAAGTTTTATGGCTGGTTTGTCAGCACAGGACTATCTATAACTTATGAAAACAATTGACTGCTAAATAAGGCATTTAAAATGTACTTACACTATCATTTGGTGAGCCTCTGATAAGCCATGTGTCTCTCAAGTACCTAATTAATAAATATTCATGGATTTGTGCATGTTAGCTCAGCTTATCATTTCCATGTTGGCGATGCTGCAAGGATGATTTTGTGATGAAAGTTAGAGAGGGAATTATAACAAAAAACTGTATGTGGAGCATGGAAACTCCTGTTTCTGATACCTACTAATCTTATAATCCATGTTGACACTAGGCACATATGTAGCTCTGAGAACGCATTTATGGAATGTTGTGAAGTTTCTGTTTTAGCATTCCATACAGCCTGTATGTGTGTGTTCTAGTGTAATTTTTGTTGTACTCAGTGTGGACAGACAGATGTGATGGTGATAGGCTGTCTTGCCATATGCTTGGCCTCGAAGGCTAGCAGTTGGATAAGAGCTGAGCTGATTGGTAGAAGTTAATTAGAGATAGGATACTTGTATCTGATTGTCTCTAATCATAAAAGCAATTTATTTGTTTTATATTGAGAAGAGATACCATCTGTGGTATTATTTCCTTCATTGAATTTAAGATTGATTTTATGCTGTTCAGTTATAAGGATCATAAACTCTCCTGTGACCTTGCACTCTAATCTCATGCAAACCTACTTGGCTAGAGTCTGGGCATTATTGACAATACGTAATTGCTAAGTCATTGAAAATATGCCACCAGGCTTTGCTCCAAAGAAGTGTGTAACACTGCTCTATGGATGACCTTTCCTTGTTCAGTCGCTACTAGAAGACATGAGCTGCCCTGTTCTTCTTCCAGACTCATAGGGAAAGTGCTTCTGATAACATATTTATGGGACTATGGAAAAGCAGATAGATCTGCAAGTTTCTGCTGTGGGCCCCTCAGTGCTATGAAGAAGTTCAAAGCTGTGTCTGCCAGATTCAGTGTTACCTACTGACCACTCCTTACTTCCAAAATACATAGTGGTTACAAGTTGACTGTGCCAGGCAATTTGTTCAGTTTTAAAAATAATCCACAATAGTCGCCAGGGCTTTAGTCTCAGAAAGGAAAATATATACTGTAGTGAGATATTTTATTACCATAGCAGAGCTATACACTATTCGTGGGATATAACCTTGCAACATTGAGTTGAATTGGCCTTGAGGAATCAGACTGCTTCCAAGGAGGTGATAATTCAGTTGGTTCAACAGGCAGAAGAGTTAGAGGAGGTTAAGATTAAGCAAAAAGTTGAAGAGATGGTGCACAAGTTAAAAGCCCTCGTTGCTTTTGCAGAGGACCTGGGTTCAGTTCATAGCACCCACATTGGGTAGATCACAACTACCTGACACTATAGTCTACAGTGTCTTCTGGTCTCTGTGGACACCAGGCAAGCATGTGATACACACACATGTGTATGTGAAGGCACTCACATATACACATAAAATAAAATCTTTTAAATTGAACATAAATGATGGTATTTTTACAAAAACCTCCCTATTTATGCACACTCACAAACACACACACACACACATGCTTGTACACACACACACAATATCAACTTGACCCAAACAGGTTTGAAACAGGCTTTTGACAACAGAGGGGCAAGGCACAGCTCAGTGGTTAAAGTAATTTCTCAGCATGCTCTTGAGGATCTGGGTTTTAGCCACAGGACTGAACCAAAAAGGGTTTATTATTATCTATATCAGAAAGAATGTTCAGAGGTAGTACAAACAAAGGTGCTACTTTAGGTTAATAAAGACTAGAAGGAAATAAATATGTGAGTGTAGCCCGTGTAGGACATGTTCCCTGGAAAACTCAGTGTAGTTGCAAAACAAAGAAGCCATGTAAGCTGATGGCATGCATAAATTGGAATGTTATTATATACAAAGTAGACTCTACCTGGGGACATCTGGGATTCAAGGTACACTGGCCCAAGAGTCTTAGGTAGGAAGGAAGATGCTAGGATATTCCCAGCTAACCTATTCTGTCATTGGCTAAAGAGCAGCTTCCAGGCACACTGATTTTCTCATACTTCTCCTTGCCACAGTAGAGGTCATTATCTGCTGATAAGTGCTGATAAGAGCTCATTAACAGGACACAAAGGGCTCCTGTTATTCTCATCTGCAGTCCACCTTTGATTTACTTAGAACTACTTAGTCTCAATTTCAAATAATTAATTTTGTAATTTGACTATTTTCTATTGGAAAAGCCTACTAACCATGAAAAGGTGGCACCTCTTCTTCAGTTTGAGCATAGGATGCGCTAGAACACTCAAGAAGTCTATATGCTTAACTCCTTTGATAATTCTGACAGCCTCCAAATCTCTGATGGTTAGTCATGTAGTCTGCTTACATAAGTTTTCCAAGAGCATCCACGTTATCCTCTGTTTCCTATTCAGTAGTCTGATTGGCTGGATATGAGTCTCAACTCAGGCACGCATTGTGTTAGCTACTGGAATATCAAGATGATCAATATTCCCAGTGATCAAGGTCTATTGGATCACACGTGGCTGGCTGCAGGAGAACAAACAGAGCCCTGGAGTAATGCGTTCTGAGTAAATGAGATTTCAGCCACCAGATGTGGCTTTTTACAGAGGATCATTGGAATGAATTATGAGGTTTGATCAGGACCACAGCACCACATCATTAAAGAGTTTTAGATCAACCTGGGAAATTGTATTGGGTCTGAATATGATTAATAGAGGGTCACTCTGACTCCCTAAGACCTGCACCTAGGGAGGGTCTTCCAGGTCCTAAGCATATTTGTCTCATCCGTGGTTCATAGAATGTGTGTAGATGCTGTGGATCAATCTCTTGTGACAGTGACTTAGGCAGGAATATAGTAGTCATCTTCATCTGGAATCTATGTCTCATTCTCAATGAAGTCCATGATAGCATTTTACCTCGGTGGCAGTAATTATCTATTGTCTAAAGATTTTCAAGAGACATTTCTTACATGTCCTGCATGTAAGTTGTCCTACATGATAGTTTCTTTAATAAATGCATTTAGGTCATGCTGGCAAAGAATACTGCTGTATCTACTTAGGAAATTTCAGGGTCCTTCAGGTGAAACTTAGCTTCTATTGACTGATTTTGTGTTTTAAAACTGTCTCAGGTCCCTTTCCTTCTTTGTCAAGTTTCTAACTTTATTATAGGAAAATTTCAAGGGCTCTGAGTCCTGCTAATTTTGAATGCAACCCTAGGAATCATATCTTGAGCCTACTTTACAGAAAATTTTTCTTCCCTCTGCAGACAATGATGATCTCTTTTGATATTTGGCTTGTTTTGTTCATTTAGGGACATTTAGATAATAACATCTACCTACCACCTCTGTAATGATTGTAATTACCAATGTTCCATGTCTTTGTAGGCTAGAATATTACACACAGCCTGTGTCTTGTCTTCCATTGTATCTCACACAATGTGGCACAGTAAGATTGTTAATAACCTTGTTTCTGTCTCATGGTACACATCTCAGTGAAATCCTGTCTGTTCGCTGATCTTATCCCCTATTTCCACCTTGAGGCTCTAGTCTTCAAAGACCTCAACTGACTTAGGCTAGGTTTTTCCAGGAGATTCCAAGACAGGTTGACATACTGTGTATTAGAAGGGATCCCAAGAAGTGTTGTTAGAGAGATAGGAAAAAGACAGGACAAAGGTCAAGCAAAGGTTATGAACAAACATTACCATCGAGGTTCTACTTGCCTGGGACATCTGTGACATTGTAAAGCAGTTTCATAGTTATTTTAAATGAAGAGCAAGGAATTGTAGTGTATTTGTCTTCTGCTTGCTATCATTCCTACATGATAGGTCATACACTGCAGGCAAATTTGAATTTCCCTATGTTCAACTTGAAATCCCTTCTTTAGCCAGAAGCAGTCATCAGGTAGAGTCGAAGGAAACATAGATACTGAGAAGCTATGGACAAGTTGAATGTCAGCATCTACTAGATGTGTCTTGTAATTCAGGACTAGAACTATATCACAGCAAAGAATATATACTTCTACTTTCTCTGGAGTAGTTTATTCACAAGCCACTCATTGTTTTAGGCTTTCATTTTTAATGTTCTTAGGATAGCCGAGGGGATAGAACTCTTACCTGAGAGCTTAAAAGCGGTTCTAAAATTGTCTCATTGCTTATGGCTAGCCAGGCTTGGGATACATACCATCTGTGAGACATGCAGTGTGAACCTGTGCCAGGGGTGGAATGTGCTTCCTACTTCAGTGTCAGCTAGATGCTTCATATGGGCAAGCTGCAGATTCTTTCCTCTCTAAGCACGGAATGTGAGAATAGGGCTGCATGAATTCTTACCTGGCAAAATTTTCACAGAAAAGTAGATAAAAACCAGGCAGTAAAAACAAGTCTTTAATACATGTTATTTCATAGTCTCTTAATATTTATGGAGTCTCCTTATCATGGTAAGTAGCTTGTCATTTGAGAATCCATATTACTACCAATTATACTGCTTATATTGGCACAGGCTATTTTTCAGTAGAACTGTTATCTATTCACAGTGAAGGGTATCATACTTAACTTGGATTAGGTGACCAGATGAACTAGCCAGAGCAAGAGCATCACAATTTAAAATATCTAGGGAAATTGAAAGGATATTAACATTTTTCAAACACCTGCTATTTTCCAGGCTATGGACTGGAACCTTACATAACTTATCTGTTTACAATGCATATTAGTTCTTTATTTCTTCATGTGCCTAAATGCCAGAGAGGAGGGAACATAGGCGAGTTACTTTGGTTTATGTTGTCATAGGGTATCCTGTCTGTCATGTTTCAAAGGCATACTGTCAGGTGCATCATATTGCATTACAGTCAAGGAACAAAGAGATGAATGACTATGTTCACTCTGATGGTTTTCTCATTTTCTCATTTTTATTCAGTACAAAACTCAAGCAAGTGGAATGGTACTACCCACATACAGGGTGAATCTTTTTTTTTTCCAAGACAGGGTTTCTCTGTGTAGCTTTGGAGCCTGTCCTAGATCTTTCTCTATAGACTAGGCTGGCCTTGAACTCACAGAGATCCACCTGGCTCTGCCTCCCGAGTGCTGGGACTAAAGGTGTGCACCACCACTGCCTGGCTCTCAGGGTGAATCTTATCTCCCCAGTTAAACCTTTCAGTGAACATCCCCACAAACATGTCCAGAGTTTGGAAGCACATCTAGCTGATTCTAAATGCAGCTGTGTTGATAATGACCATTAGCCATCACAGGCCCACCCCTTGTCAACACCTCAAACTAAGCCACTTTCAGATTATAATGCAAAATGTGTTTCTTCCATGTCTAATTTGCCCAGAATCTTAACATTTCTAGTATTACTCAAAATTAAGTTTAGAGTCCTTACTGAGATGCAGGAAATTCTTTTTTTTTCTTTTCTTTTCTTTCTTTCTTTCTTTTTTTTTTTTTTAGGCAGGGTTTCTCTGTGTAGCTTTGCGCCTTTCCTGGATCTCGCTCAGTAGACCAGGCTGGCCTCAAACTCACAGAGATCCGCCTGCCTCTGCCTCCTGAGTGCTGGGATTAAAGGCATGCGCCACTACCACCAGGCTCACAGGAAATTCTTTTAAGTATGGGCTTCTATAAAAAAAGAAAGATATAAATATATGTTTATATATAAAAAAGAAAGATATAAAGAAAAGGACTTCCAATATGCAATGGCACTGAATAAATATTTCCATTCCAAATAGGACGAATAGAAAGATGGAACCAAAACAAGACTAAAACTCAACAAGACAAACACCAAACACTGTAGGTAGCTCCATGACTGGCATCTGGTGATCTTGCCAGCACTTCTGTGTTTCCTCAGTTTTCAGTAGCCCTGTCTCTTAAGTTCTGGTGCCTGTACCACATGCAGTCTTTCTCTTGGGCTGATTTTACTCTTTGCCCGTAGCTTTCCTCAATGGGTATCCCACCATCCTGTCATCTGTAAAACTCTGGAATCTTTATTTCAGCGTAAGCTTCACCTTCACAGCTTGTCTTAGTCACTGTTCTGTTACTGCAAAGGGACACCATCACCAAAGTGACTCTTACAGGAGGAAGCATTTAACTGGGGACTTCTTACCGCTTCAGGAGGTTAGCCTGTTATCATTATAGCAGCAGGCATGGCTGCACACAGGCAGACATGATGCTAGAGCAGTAGCTGAGAATGCTGCATCCCAATCTGCAGAGAGAGAGAGAGAGAGAGAGAGAGAGAGAGAGAGAGAGAGAGATTGGAGTAGGCTTTTGAAACCTCAAAGCCCACCTCCAGTAATATACCCCCTCCAACAAGGCCATACCTCCTAATCCTTCCCCAACAGTTCACCAACTCTGTGTGTGTGTGTGTGTGTGTGTGTGTGTGTGTGTGTGTGTGTGTGTGTAGGGGGGCTAAGCATGCAAATATATGAGTCACCTGTCGGGGCTGTACTCATTCAAACCATCATACAGCTTCATGTAGAAGCCACTCATGAACTCTTTGAAGTGAATCTAAACCTACCACCACTTACCTGACCTCAGAGCCTTTGTTGAATATTGGTGCAAGTCTCCATGATGCTTTAGCTCTTGGGTTGTGCCCCTCTGCAAAGCAAGTAGCAGTTGAGTGACAATGTCTGCAGTGATCTTCTGCAAGCTTGATAATGCCCTCTGCCACACCTCTAGTGGCCTCTGTGAGCCCTTCTGGCTGGATCTGGGAACATAATTTTCTCTTTGGTTGTTTTTTTTTTTGATTCATTAGGGAGCTCCTTCAGCAGCATTCTTGGTTAGTCTCTCTTCTTTTTGTTTTTTGTTTTTTGTTTTTTTTTTCCTTTGCACAAGCTGGAGTCTTTGATGCTGGTGGGGTGTCTTTGAGGCACTGTTTCTACTGTCCTAGTACAAAGTGTGAGGGTTTCTCCCTTTTTATGCAAATCTCTTTAACCATCACAGTTGCTGCGCGCTCTACATGGTCCCTGTTCACAGCTTTATAATTCCCCATGCTCCTTCCCTTCCAATCCATAGTTTCCATACTTTTGTGCTCTCTGTCATGGTAGATGGCTAGTAGTACTGAGCAGGGACCATACCACAGCCTGAATACCGTGTTGTCTTGAACTTTTCTCCAGTAAACCAATTAGTCCAGTACTTTAAAATTTAGCTTCATTTGGAGTCAAATGCAGTCAGATTGACGGACAGAACATAATAAACACAACCTCCAGCCTAGTTCCCAGTACAGCCCCCAATCTGCTCCCGAAACTTCATGAGCCTGGCCTATCCTGTTTACATTTCTCTCAGCATGGTGGTCTCTGAATGGCCAACCAGAAAGACCCATTACGCTCTGCTGACAGCATTCTAAGGCTTTTACTCGCCCATGTCTCTTCCCACAAACTGGTTCAAAATGTCTAGGAACCACACAGTCAGGTTTATCACAGCCGTGGCCCTATTATTCAATACCATTTTTTTCCCGTATTAGTTAATTATCTCTTTCCTGTGGTTATTGCTATACCAGAGGCTAATTCAAGGAGGACAGGTTGCTTTCTGTTCATATTTAAAAAGCACAGCAGTTTATCAAGGTGGGAAGGCATGGTGGCTGGTCACAAGGGTCTACAGACAGGAAGCAGAGAGAGATGTGAATGCTGCTTATGAGATGGCTTTCTTACGATGGTAGTCATTGCACGAGATAAAAAAAAAATGACTCATGGCGTTTGATTGACTCTGTAGCTTTATGAAACCCCTCTAGCAGTACATAACATAACCAGTAGTCATACTCTAGTTATTACCACGCTGTTTGCTCCATGCTAAGATGTAAACATCCATCCTAGCATGTAATAACATGTTATTACACAGACATGAAGTCAGCAATTGTCTGACATATCCCATGAGCCACACACATGTTAGACAAATGATATTCATCCAATACGGCAATAGTTGTCTTTAGGAAAAACTATAACATAATTGTGTTCATAGGGACATCCTTAAAAATCTTCAAAATTAAGGAAAGCGACATTTTGGCTATTTATTTCCTTTTTGGTTATTAGGAGGATGTGTAGTTACTATCTTTCAGTCCTATGTCTCAGTATTTCCTTTAAAAATGTAGTTTTTTTTTCTCCTAGACAGTCCTTGGTAGTTTAAGAATTGCCTCTTCAAAATGTGCTTTTGCATGTGTGCCTTCATGCACCTTGAAGCATGTAATGCTTATTCTCTGTTAACAGCACCCAGCCCATTATATGCATCACTGGGCTCCGTGATACTTAGGAAGATAATGTGGGAGGGTATAGGACATATTTTAGCACTTGTGATGTATCTTTCATACTCTCAGTAGATTTGATGAAAAATTATTAGGCTTTACATTGGAGTAAATTTTGGATTATTTATTTTTGATGTTATAATTTATTTCTTCTTTATCTCTTCACTGACAGTTTCTCAGAATAAGTAATATCTCTGAGAGGAGACATCAGAGTAACTGGCTTGTCATCCTGTCCATTGCAAATAGAAGGGGTATTAATAATAAAAACTGATTAATCAATATCTGCAATCAAATACAATTTTTTTGTTAAGCTCTGTTATGTATAAAATGTTTTCATGGCTACTAAAACAAATATTTATTGAGGACTCCATGTGAAACAAGTATCCAGGAAGTTTATATTTACTGAGAATGCAACAGCAAAGGAGACAGATGTAAGTCCATACCATTGAGACTCACAATGGAGGCTCTGTGTGTGATGGTTGGTGTGGTGGTGGTGGTGGTGGTGGTGGTGGTGTGTGTGTGTATACTGTAAAGTGTAACTCCCTGCTAAGTATTTTTTAAACATCTCGCTTAACTGATTTTACCAATTTGCTAAAATGATTTTACCAGTCTAAGGGACACCATTTTCATCTTCTATTTGGTGACATGCAGTGATTGTATTTCTTAATATCAGTTGAAATGTGCACAGCTACATGCCTCCAAAGTAAGAGCATTCCATATTTTGATTAAGCTCAACATGCTGATGGAACCCTGAAGGATGTGGCAGGATAGAGGACTTAGGAATAAAGAACAGCACCTAGGAAAAAGCAGAACTGACAGGCTAATTCTACGAGAGCTTGTTAGTCCATGGCATGCTAAGACAGTCTGAGATCTGTTTCTCAGAGGAAGCATAGGCAATGGAAGCCAAAAAGAACTACCAGTTGAACGTAGAACCTAGTTTTATGTCAACTTGACATAAGCTACAGTCTTCAGAGCAGAAGGAGCCTTAACTGAGAAAATGACTTCATAAGTTCCAGCTGTAAGACATTTTTTAAAATTAGTGATCAATAGAGAAGGGTCCAGCCTGTTGTGGATGGTGTTGTCCCTGGGCTGGTGGTCCTGGGTTTTATAAGAAAGCAGGCTGAGCAAGCCATGATGAGCAAGCCAGAAAGTAGCACTACTGCATGGCCTCTGCATCAGCTCCTGCCTCTGGGTTCCTGCCCTTTTTAAGTTCCCATGCTGACTTTCTTTGGTGATGGATAGCAATGTGAAAGTGTAAGCTGAATACATCTTTTCCTCACCAACTTGCTTTTTGGTTATGGTGTTTTGTTGCAGGAACAGAAACACTAATTAAGACAGGGAACATTGGAGAAATGACAGTCTTTTCAGATAATGTTGCTTAGAAAGCTGGATATCCCCATGCAGAAGGATGTAAGCAGAGCTCCATATTGCACCAGTTACAACTAAAAGTGGCTTACAGATGTAAACTCAAGATTTGAAAGGGTGGAGAATCATTTCAGAACACTCAACGGGGCAAAGATTCTACTTTACAAGACCCCAAGAGCACAAGAAACCAATCAATGGGATTAGATGTAGCTGTAAGCATTTTGCACAAGAAAAGCAGCAACCAACTGCATGGAAAGACCGTGCACATATGGGATAAAATATTTTTAAATTAAAACTCACATGGAGTTGCAATTGAGCAGATATGAAGAACTCAAAAGAGCTCAGTAGAAAATAGACAAAACCAAAAGTTAAAAAAAAAAACCCAAAACAAACCGTGTTTAAATGGCTAAGGCTTAGTTACCCAATGACCAGCATGTGGATTGGAAAAGAATCAACACCTCCTTGACAGGGCTAAAAAATAAAGTACATCAGAGACGTGTTTTTATTGTACACTTATACCCATTGTTACTGAACTACTTTTCACAATAGCCTAAAAATGAAATAATCTAAGTGTCTATCAATTGATGGCTAGGTGAAGAAAATGTAAATGTACGATGGAGCACTACTCAATCATAAAAATGAAGTCGTGTTATTTGTGATGATGGAGGTCATTATGTCAAGTGAAATAAGCCAGACACACAAAGACATGCTCTCACTTACGTACGGAATTGAAAAATACTCTTTGTACAGCAATTGAGGGTTGAATGTGGTTACGGCCAGCTGGAGAGAAAGAGGGACTATGCGATTCAGAATGGGTGATCAATGAAAACTGAAACAGAACTAAAACATCTGGGAAGGTATGTAACAGATTATTATAGATAATGACAGTATACTGTGTTTTTGGAAAGCCAAAAGAAACATATTTGTGTGTTTCTGCTATAAAGAAAATGATAAATGTTGGAGAAAATAGTTACATTTAAACTAATTTAAAGATTATATATGAGGGCTTGGCAAGATGGCCCAGTAGTTAAAGCACTGATCTAATTTTAACCCCTAGAATGTGTTTATAAAGCCAGGTATGTTGGTATGCGTCTGTAATTCCAGCACTTTTATGGTGAGATGTATTAATCACCCAGGGGCTTGTGAGTCAGCTAGGCTAGAGCATGCAGTGCAGCAGAAACAAGAGAGATTCTACCTCAACAAGGCAGAGCGAGACAACAGCTTCAAAATTCATTATTATTATTATCATTATTATTATTATTATTATTTTATAAATTGCCTAGTAGAAACACCACTATGCCTCATACACACATGAAATAGTAATTAATATCCAGGTATCAGTTTAAGATGAATTTAAATAAAAATGGCATTGAAATGTCAGAATGAGAGAGCTGCAGAGGGATGTGATCTGAGTGGTAATCAGGGAACATTCTGTAACCCTTGGAGATCTGAGCTATTGGGAAGGACAGCAGAAGGCACAGTAGACCTTTCTGTCATACCATTTCTTCTGTAGCAGCCACAACAAGGTAGCTGTTGGAACAAAGCCTCATAGTTTGCTCCAGAACAGTTCTGATGGGAAGTGACATAGGCACTGGGTACCCCTACCTATCTATAAAGTTTGTATTACATCATTGATAAAGAAGTGTGAGGATCCCTGATGACAGCAGCAGCTGTTCTGGGAACATCCCGGATGTCCTCCACTAACCTTCCCTTTCTTCATTCTCCCCTCAGAGGCCTCACAACCTCTGGGAATCTGGCTAACAGGATCAAATTGTAGACCATACGATGCGTAGTTCAATTAAATGTCATCTGCATGCCTAGATGTCTATAGCGCAACAGATGACTGACATAGTGAATAAAAACCTTGAAATCATAAATATTTTGTGTGAAAATGGCATACTTATTAAGTTATAATCAGGACAAATGTTAGGAAAATGGTAAAGACAGGAAAATGGACCACCTTTCTCCACACTGTCTTTTGACATTCCATCATTTACTTTCCAGTTATCCAAGATCCTTACTAAATGTTTCTAGATTAGCTTAAATAACATTTTGTGGACTCCTCCCATTTGTCTTTAGAGGTTACCTTCTTGAACACATCTTTCCTTCCTGTGCTGGCCCTTATCAAATCTTCATATCAGCTTGTCTTTGGGAGGCCATCTTGTGTTCCTCTTCTCAGTCTTCCTCAATAAGCATCCTTAATTTCTTCTTCAACTCTAACTATTCCTATGCAATTTCCATTGCCCATTCTAGCTTTCATGCCTCTCATATCATGGTCTTGATATGCTATCTTTTCCTTTTACCACTTACTTGACTGAGAAATGCTTTTAAAACATGTATAAGTAGATGTGGATGATACAGTCGAAGTTAGGGGCCAGAAGTGTCTAGACTTCCAATGAGTCAGAAACATGCATCCAAATCTAAAGAGGATGACTGGTAAATCTACAGAGAATGGGATTAGAATAGATCACATAGAATGTGTTCTTAGATGAGAAATATCTTAGAAAGATTCCTGGGATAACCCAGCCCCAAGATCATATGGAGATGCAGTCAGCAAAAGAGACTGAAAAGGCCACACTGGGCGGTAGGAGATAGTTAGGAAAACAGAGTTCCTCAGCGGTCAAAGATAGAGAATGGAAGGATAAGTGTGGGGTGTTGGTCGTGGAGTTTAATGACACAGGCTCTTTGGAGGCATCATCTACACACTATTCATGGAGCTGCTGTAGCAGTAGGAACTAGATAAGATTGATGGGGAGGTAACGTAGTAGAGACAGATGCATAAGGGATCAGGTTCTTATAGTTTTAGGAGGATGGGGAGTATAAGGCTATTAGCATAGTGGCCGAGAGAAAATGTTGAATTAAACAAAGTGCAGTTTAGAAGTATATTTAAATGCTGTTATAGTTTGGTTTAGAAGAGAAATTGTTCACATATACTCTGCTCTTAACAGAAAAAAAAGCAACTAAAATGAGAACAAAGAAATTAAATAATGTATGCCTCTTCAGTGATGATAAGGAGACTGTGGTTATAGTCTGAATAAAGGGGATATATACTTTGGGAAGGAAGAAAGCAGCTTAATTAATGGAGAACACAAATTTAGAAACTAGGTCACTGCAGAGGAAGATGTCAACAAAGTTGAATTTTCCATACCTTTGAACGGCTATAGATCCTTGGTAGAACTTTGGGTTTTATAGAAGCCCTATATTATGGAAAGTGAACTACAGGAGTAGGAAGCCAAGGAGGGGGATGTTAAGGATTTGTGAGGAGCCCCTGTGTCTGCTGGCCCTCTGCCCAGTCAGCATGATGGGTGAGCCTCCTTCACACATATCAATTCAGATAATGTCTTTTCAGAAGAAACTACACTAAAATCATAAAGACTCTTGATACCTGCTACAACAGTTGTGAGGTGTATATTATGTGGCCTAGGAATGGAGGGCATTTAGAAGCAGTGTGCTATTTCATCGGGGCTGCCAAAACAAAGTGACTCAAACTATGTGACTTTAGCAGCAGGAGAAATTGATTCTCTGACTGTCATGGAGACAAAACTCTGAGCTCAAGATGCCAGCAGGGTTAACTGTGGTTCCAGCTTTTTCCATCAATTCTTGCCTGAAAATCTTGCATTTCTTGTCCTGTAGAAGCATCACCATGATCTCTGTCTTCATTTTATAAGCTGTACTCCATGTGCGCATGTCTGTGCCCATGCTCCTTTTTTTATATGGACACTGGATATTGGGTTAAGGAATCACATAGTCTACTATAAACTTGATTAATGATACCTATGATTGCTCTGTTTCAAATAGATTCCCTCTTTGAGACTCTGAGGATTAGGCATTCAACATTCAGACAATTTTTTGGGAGCATACCCTTTATAATTCATTCAGGGGTCAAACTCAAAGCACCCAGATATATTTTGAAGGCTCCGTGCAGAAAGTTCAAATCACTCTACATTTAACAAGTTGGGAAGATCTTTCCCCAAGCAGAGTGACTTTTATTGGCCTTTCCGTTCTTTACAAATAAACCTGTAGCCAAAGAGAAAACAAGATAGTTTAGACATTTGATTATGAGAAAGTTCAAAATAAAGGGCTGGAAGCATCGTATGTAACATGATGGAGGTAATGAAGAAGACAGGAAATCTTTAGTTTTCAAGGTAGGGGATACTTCTGTACGCTTTAAACAAGGAAAGTGTTGAAAGTAATAAAAACACCAGGAGAAAGAAATATCTCACTTAAGTGTTAGCGTGTGCTAAGCATGACATAGTTGGTGGCTGTGACAGAAATATCGCAGTCATCAAAGATGTAACAAGAAATGTAAATAAAATGTTGGGCTTATCAAACGAGAACTCCAGAAATTAGACGTAAGGGTTTAGATATAAGAGATATACAAGAATTACCTTTCTGAGAGTGTAGGGTGGGCATTATTTTAGCTTCAGAGGAGTAGTAAAGGACAGGCTGGAACATGTGCTAATGCATAGATTAGTTGATGTAATGCTGGAAGAATGACTTACAAATGTGTTTGCACACTTTTTTTTTTTTAACAGGAAGTAGGGTGGAACAAGACTGGCCTCTTACAAGTCAGACTGCTTGGATTTGAACCCTTGCTGTGCCTTTCCCGAGCTGTGTGGTGCTGGGAAGAGGCTTCTTCTCCTTTTTTTTTTTTTTGGCTTCAATTTATTTATCTGAAAAATATAATTAACATATAAGTTCACTTACGTTCCAAGTGGGGTGTTACAAACTGAACACTTGAAATGGGCTTGCTGTTGGTGATGTTGTGTATTGTCAACTTCATGGGATCTGAAATCACTGAGAAGATGCACCTCTTGTGTGCTTGTGAGAAATTACCTAGATTAGGTTCATTGAGGTGGGAAAAGATGTATCTTAAATGTGGATGGGACCTTACCATGAACTAGAACCCTGGATTGAATGTAGAAAAGCAAGCAAGCTGAGAAGTATCCTTCCTTTCCCTCTGCTCCCTGGAGGTGGTGTGTGTCTGTAGATGCTCTGTGTCCACAATGACTTACCCATCACAACAGACTGTAACCTGAACTGTGTGTGAGCCTAAGTAAGTCGATAATCCCTTCAATTACTTCTTGTTAGGTGTTGGATCTCGACAATAAGAAAAGCAACTGAAACACCACAGATGCTCCATACAAATTTAACTACTACCATCATTACACGAAAACAATAGTCAGGGCAAGAGAGGTGGGTAGAGCGTAGTGCAACTCTCAGAACCTTTACAGACACAGACTGTGGCACAGGGACTTCAACCTGGTGGGAGAAAAGCAAAGCCAGTGTGTGTGTGCAAAGCCAGTGTGTGTGTGCAAAGCCAGTGAGTGAGTGTGTATATGTATGTGTGTATGAATGTGTGTGTGTGTGTAAAGCCAGTGTGTGTGTGTGTGTGTGTGTGTGTGTGCAAAGCCAGTAATGATGGATTTCTAGAGTGAATTTCTCCACCATTGCTCAGTGGTAAATGATAACACAGCTGGATTCTTCTGACTTGTCGCTGCTCTGTTGCTGATGATGTTTACACTTTTCAAATGGTACTAGAGAAGATCAGAGTGGTGTGGAAGTTACTTGGACTGGTCAGTAGTGCCATTTTACCTTTGTCACAGTGGCTGCACTTTAAACTGCTAGTGGCCCAGCTACTAAGGCCGTTGCCTGGAGAGAATTCTGTTTCCCCAGACAATGGCTCTGTTGCTGCCATCAAAGGTAGATTTAACTCAATCTCTATTGCTCTAATAAAACTCGAGATTCAAAGGCGAGAATGAAAACCTGCAAGCTCAGAGAGTTAGAATAGCAACTGGTTAACTTTCTCTCTTAGCTGGCATCCGGGGACCCTTCCTCCTTGCACAACTACAAAAACCCATGCTAATCTCCTTCCTGTCAACTAGTTGCTAATCCTGCCTCTCTGAGCCCAGGTTAATTTTATTTAATTAATGCAAATGCAAGACATCTTTACGTAGTTAAACAAATGCAGCATAAACAAATGTAACACATCTTTGCCTAGTTAAACAAATATTCTACAATATAGTAGTGTGTATGAAGGATCATCAGGTTTCAAATGGATTGGGTGATGACTGAACATATAGAAGGTGCTTTGGGATAAGGAGGCAGCAGTGGAATGTGGGACTGGTTGGTGTAGAAAGCGAGTTGAAAAACTTGAGTTGTAGAAATACAAGTTTATGACCAGATGAGGGATGTTGGCTGTAGGGATTTTGGAGGTAAAGCTGTTTGGGATGCTGCCAAGGATGGAGGAAGATTTGCAGAGGACCTGGAGATAAAGCATTGTCTGTGTTAAATCTCTCCAAGTAACTCATGTGAAACAACAAAGAAAATGCATTGGATAAACATGTACATACGGCTATGGAATCAACTCAAAGGCAGCTTGGCATTAAACCATGCTGTCAAAGGAAGTATAAAACATTTACAATACATGTGATAATTGTGTCTTTTGTCTTCTGTGTCCGGCTATCTGCTTAGTAGTCCAGTCACAATGGACTTCATCGCTCCACACACACATAATCCAGAAGTTATTTTATAGATCCAGAGTTTAAAACTTTGTTTAATTGACTAACTCAATTCTCAATATTTAGAGAAAGAATATTATGGCCCTGACTTTAATCAATATCCTCCCTAATCTAATCACTTGTTTCTAAAGTAGGATCTACAGGGCACTAATAGAATTTCCAGAAGTCAGGTTCCTGCACTGTAATGTTAATTCTAATAGTAAGGGGATTAAGATACATATATGGCATGTCTGTAGAAATGTGTTTAAAACTTTGAGTGGAATAACCTATTTAACCCAGGAAAAATGAGAATTTGAAGAAAAGACTGCGACCTCACTTTCCAAATATGTCACCAAATAATCCTAACCAGGACAATACTAGCCAAATATGTGGAAACTAGCCAAATATGGATCTGATTAGTAACTTGCTCACTCATTTTAAATAAGTAAATATTTACTCAGTTCTAACAAGGAGTTAGTATTTTGATAGACATTAGGGAGAGAAGACCAATAATGCAAACTAATGAAAACCTAAAGCATGGAGCCAGTGATCCCTATTCCACTATTAGTTTTATTGCCTTGAGCAAATAATTATCATCAGGGACCTCACTATGGAAGCAGGTATAGAAGGGATGTCTAAAGTGGTCATATGCTGATAAATCAATGAGTCAATCATTTAAGAGTTACAGGCCAGTAAAGGAACAGTGAGTCTCTACCTTGGGTTCATGCTCAGCAGATCTTAGGAGCATAGAGTTGAGCAGGGCTTAGGGAAGGGGAAGCCTGAGGTGCTTCCAGTAGGCAATTGGTCCAGTTGAACTTTGAAGGATCTCCTGAGTCTGCCTCCAAAACAAAGAGAATGCACACTTAGAAGCAGAGAGGTATGACACTGTGCATTTCATTCATAGACTCCAAGCAGTACATGGGTGGATCCTAGGCGTATCATTTTTAGTAGAGAGATAAGATAAGATAGGAAGCCCTGGGTGCTTGTCATCATGAAGTGCCTTGTGCATGAAGCAGCTGTGAAATGTATTTTGAACATGTAGGCTTGCACCAGGGCTGTTGGTTCCTGGAAACAATGCAATTATTAGTTGTGAGATGGGCAGAGTAAGGTAGGACAAGGGAAAGTGGATGTAAAACAGCTTCATTGTTTTCAGTTTTGTTTGCAAGATAGCCTCTAGGATGATCTCAGCTTTGTGATCTTTAAGTCTCGGGCAGCTAAGTGCTGGGATTACAAATGTGGTCTACCAGTTCTAACAAGGCATAGTGGGTAGGAAGGACGCACAGACATGAACTGAAGCAGAATGCTCTGTGTAAGGCCCTCTCAAGGAGAACTTGGCACATCCTTGAATCCCTTCACCCTGTCTCTAAACCATTCCACATGTGCACGAGATCATGGGCTATGTCACACTTCACCTTAAAAACACACACACAGAGACTTCCAGCCATTTAGGAAAAGGAAAGGAAGGTAGCAAATGGTGCCTCTGTCCCTCACCTTTCAGTTTGAGCCAAGAGCTTGTTGTCTCCATAGCCACAGAAGTGGTTATGTCACTTTGTACCTCAAAAGCACCGAGAGTTACACAGTGAAGCCTTTTTCCATTTTCTGCGAACTTCCCATTTCCCCATACTTCTGGCATTTGGTCTTGACTCTGAATCAGGCCTTTTCTTCAGTGTTCTTTACCTGAGTGAACCCAGTTCTTATTCCACATAAACCTTTAAAGAGAAGAGAGTTCCATTTGCTGATTGTCTGGGGGCACTTAGAACTTAAGTGCTGATTGCCCGTTCCTTGATTTCTTGCTGGGACCCTAAAATCTCCTAAATATAGAGACCTGTTTAGAGCTACATTTTTTTTTTTAATGTTTTGGAGCCTTTGAAAGTGCACTCAAATTTGGGAGTGATGATTGGTGATTTTAAAACTATTTCTCTACTAACTGTTAAATTCTTATTGGCAAGCTCTAATTTTGTTTCTAATGGGTTGTAAATCGGAGGGAATCTATCTTTCATTCCTTCCTACGTGAAAACTATATAAAAAGTGAAAGTACCTTTTCCCCACCCTCCCTTGTTCTGTCTTTTCATTCACATGTCAGGGTCAGATCTCTTTCCTCGCTTCCTCTTGTCTGCTTGATGGCCACCAGTTCCCCCCTACCCCCACATCCTATCTAGAACAAGACTATTTCATCCAGCAAGTTCCTTTTTATGAGGTTTTTTTTTGCCAGTGGCTTTGGTGGAAGTCAGGGGTACAGAGCTGTGATTTGCCGCCACTCAGCACTGAGTGATTTAATACATTCTTGCATCTTGAAGAGCAAGATGAATAGAAAAAAAAATGTCTGCGCCTGAGAATGGTTGGTTCACTCACAAACTGTGACTAAATGGGAACTGGGCTGCTCAGGGAAATGTGGGAAGGCACTTAGGGAGATGGACAGTTCAGAGATTCAGGTAAGAAGCCACTGTCCTCGCTGCTGTGTTTGAAAACTATGAAATGCCACTGTCCACGAGCTTCATGGACAGAGCTTCATTTCCTTCATGAGGAAAGACATGAGTGATGGAGAAATTAGGTGAAACTGACATTCCACTTTAGAAATTATGAGAAAACAAAGCATATAGTACCAAAAGTCATTTATGGTTTCATTTAAACCTGAGGTGATTGACTTTATATTACTTTGTCTCCAATGTCACTGACATTTGAATGTCTAAAAAAATCCTGCATCTAGCCCTTGAAAAGGAATAACTCACCCCCCAATTCCGTAGCATTGTGGGAACTCCTGGGACCTTGGACATTCTTTAGGCTCAAGTTTTGTGTCAGATCTTCAACCATTTATTGTAGCACGAATTGTTAGAAGGTCTTATTAATAAAAACAAACCCGGAGCCAGGTATTGGGGTGAATGCTGAAAGATCAGAGAAACAGAACCAGCCACAGCTAACCTCACCTTGCCAATTCCTCAGCTGATCTCGTTTCCTCAAACTGGAAGCCTCTGTGCCTTCATGCAAATGGATCTCAGCTGAACTGCTGCTCAAAAGCCTAAAAGCTTAACAGACCTCTAGTTCCTGGTTTTCACACTTTATATAGCTTCCTCCCATCACTTCCTGGGATTAAAGGCATGTGTCACCATGCCTGGCTGTTTCCAGTATGGCTTTGAACTCACAGAGATCTGATGGATCTCTGCCCCCAGAAGACTAGGATTAAAGGTGTGTGTGCCACCATTTTCTGGCCTCTATGTCTGTCTAGTGGCTGTTCTGTTCTCTGACCCCAGATAAGTTTATTAGAGTGCACAATATATTGGGGGACACAATAGCACCACAATTTCTTAGTGTGTGTATATAGTTTTTCTAGAAGTGATCTTCTATAATGCACCACTAGTACATTTATCAGCTGTGCCGGTCACTGGACTTAGAGGGAAGCATGCATTCCTGAGTAGTGTTCTAGAATCATAAGTTCTTCAAATGACTGGGAAGGGGTACCTACAAAACTATCTTTTTATCAACACCCCTGGGGTTTCATGCCACTGACTTATCAACATACCCATGCAAAGGATGATAAGAAATACACATTCCCTTATCACCTGTATCCTCACCATTGATCTCTCCCCCCCCCTTTCTCTGTGTGTGTTTTCATAATAGCTTGGTTGATTCTTACTTGATGTTATAAATCACTCATTATTATTTTAGAAGTGGAGATGTGGTTTAGCTCCCTCTTCAATGATCACGAAGGCCAGGAAATACATTAAGCGTAAAACCAGGTTTATCTCTTCTAACTTCAAAGCCTGTGTTTTTTCTCCCCTGGCATCTCAGGGATGGGCTCAGTGCCTGGAACCTTCCTAGGATGCACTGCCACATAGCTCTCTCTGATGAAGATAAATTGATACTCTTCTTGGCCTTGTCTGCTTGGAAACTTCAGCATCTCCTTTAGGTCTACGGCTCAGTGTCTTCCAGCTCTTTCATACACAGTTCAAAGTGAAAACCAACTGAGGACGATTCTACACTCAGGATTCACACGTTCATTGTTCTGCCAAACCATCCGTGTGATTGCTTAGAGTCGTTACAGCAAATAGCATGATACTACATCGGCCTCTTGACCCCGGGTGTGTTTCAGTTCATAAGATTTGATTCCCTAGATCAGGTCTCAGATGGCTAAACCTTGTGATGACCAGAATTGCTCTCTTGGTTGATTCTGGCTTATAGACTCAGGCACTGTATGACAAGATAAATTTCATTCATACAGTGTGCACTTACAGATCACTTGTAGTTGACCAAATGTGACATTTGAGCACTGGTTTTTAAACACTGGCTGTCAACCTCTTGATTAGAACATGATGCCCTGTTATAAAAATATTTAGGAATTAAACTTCAGTGATCTTATTTTGACATATATTGGATGAAGAACCATTGTCATGGAAGAGTTCTGTTATTTTTTTGTCACTTTTTATTAGTTCTTTGAGAATTTCATATGATATGTTTTGATTTTATTCACCCTTCAGCTCCTTCTAGATCTACCCACCCTCAGTTCCCTACCAACCCAACTTTGTGTTTTTATTATTAAAATGACTCCTAATGATTTATCATTATGCCCACACATCAGTGCATCCCTCAACCCTCATCAGAGAAGCTTCTTTTTGCAGTAGATAGTGATGAATACAGAGACTCACAACTTGTCAAGAGGCAGAGAATAAGGGTCTGTGGAACGTTCAGCTCTAAATGGAACATCATTGCCTCCCCCTTACTAAGGTTTTAGAATCATTGCAGAAGAGGAGCACAGAGAATATAAGAGCCAGGGACAGTGCATGACAATAAAACAATGTTTTCCAGGCACAGCAGGAAACATACATAAATGAATTCAAAAGAGCTGCACTACTGTGGAATGTTACTGGCAAAAAAAAGTGCAAGCATTGAGGAGTACACACACCAGGCTGGGAACCTATAAAACATATTGAGTGTAGCTAAGTCAGATTGTAAGTCAAGAGCTCCTTGCCTGTCCTTTGTTTCCTTTTCTTTAGTTTGTGTGTAGCCTTTTTTTAGTGATGCCAGTGAAACCTGATGGCCATGAAAACTTAATTTTAAAAAAGGTTTCTCATTTTTCATGCTTACTTGCATCTTTTCTTCTCCAGGCCATCAGGCTTATTATAGAACTTTCTAGTTTCCTTTTATGCATTTAGTCACATACTTTGTTTTATTTTGGTCCCATATATTCAATTTATTTTTCATGTTGCTACATTAAAAACGTTGCTTCCTTGTTTTTTTTTCCTCTTTTACTGTTTTGGGGGGCCTGCCACCCAGCTCCCAAATAAATCACACACAGAGGCTTATTCTTAATTATAAATGTCCGGCCTTAGCTTGGCTTGTTTCTACTCATCTTTTCTTAACTTAAATTAACCCATCTACCTTTGCCTCTGGGCTTTTATCTTTCTATATTTCTGTATACCTTTTTTTTAACTTCTTACTCTGTGGCTGGCTGTGTAGCTGAGTGGCTGCATGGCTGGGAAGCTGGGTGGCTAGGTGGCTGGCCCCTGGAGTCCTCCTCCATGATCCCTCTTGTTTTTCTATCTAGTCCCTCTGCTTGGCAGCCTCACCTATTTCTCTCTCCTGCCTCACTAAACCATTCAGCTCTTTATTAGACCTCAAGGTGTTTTAGACAGGCACAGTAACACAGCTTCACAGAGTTATGCAAATGCAACATAAACAAAAGTAACGCACCTTAAAATAATATTCTACAATACTTCCTGATTCCTGGTTAAAATCCTTTGATAATTTCAACTGACACAATTCTCTTCTTTACTCTACCAGTGTTGTGTGCCGCTATCTTAATCATCTCTTATTTACTTATTTATTTATTTTTGAGACAGGGCTTGCATATTCCAATCTACGCTTGAACTCATGTTGTAGTCAAGGATGATCTAGAACTTCTAATTCACTTCCCCCCTCTTTCATCCACTTCTCAAGTAGCGCTTGGGGAATTATAGCTGCAGTGCTGGGGATTAATGGCAGTGATTCCTGCACGCTTCTGAGGTACTGTACCAACTGAGCTACCTCCTCAGCCATACCTCAATAGTCTCTTAACTAATCAATATCAACACTTCATATTCTAGACACTTTACAGTAGCAAAAATAGAGGATGCTTTGAAATCTAGTCATGTCAATGACTGTTTAAGCCATATGAACGTCCTTGGCTTCAAAGCAAACCTCTTTGTCGTGGCTTTGGGGTGCATTGGTCTGATATCTTCATCAGTATCTACCATAATTCATGCTAAGCAGCTGTTTTCTTTTTTCTATCCATCAACACTAGCATTCTTTCAATGTCTGTTATACACTGTGCATTGCCTCTTTGCATGAGCTTGGTACATGCTGTTGCTTTTGTTCAAGGGAATTTTCTCTTCCTACTAGTCAAGTTAACTCTTTCTCTTTCTGAATGACTGCTATCACTACTGGATAGACAAAATTTCCCCTGGCTGAGAGATCAGCCTCTGTCCAAAGCCTCTGAGTAGCTTTTGAATCTTTGCAGCTGCCTCAGCAGTAGTGGAGTTAGTTCTCTGCCAACAGTTCTTATAAATCAAGAGTCCCCTGAACCTTCTGAGTTTTGAATCAGCCCTAAGCATTGGGTCTTAGCCAAGAAACCTGCAATGAGTGTGCCATTTATAACTGCCTCCTTAAATCTTGAGTGTGTTCATTCTTACCTCATTTGTTCTCAGTCTTTTTAATAAAGACCAGGTGAAAACATTAAAGCTTTTACTAATGTTGTATAGTTATATCACTATATTATAGTGAAGAAATATTCATGTATCTTGAAATAGTTGTGAAACTGTGAACATCCATATAGACAACATATATATTCATATTATGATACCTCTGTAAAGCTGAAGAATATTCACACATTGACAAATGAGCACATTAAAATAAAATATAAAGGCCGGGCAGTGGTGGCACACGCCTTTAATCCCAGCACTTGGGAGGCAGAGGCAGGCGGATCTCTGTGAGTTCGAGGTCAGCCTGGGCTACCAAGTGAGTTCCAGGAAAAGGAGCAAAGCTACACAGAGAAACCCTGTCTCGAAAAACCAAAAAAATAAAAAAATAAAATAAAATATATTAGGACTTTTGGACACACAACTTATTAATAAATTTCTTGTTTGGTAAGCATGAGTCATGGGTTTGATTATCAGCTATAAAATAATATCAGTTCTTCAGTGATTCCCCTTCTAAGTACTTGTAGAGATAGAACCGGGATCCACCCTTCCTTGGGAACTAGGCAGCTATTGAGAATTGTTAAAATGTGTTAAAAATCACTGTTAACCTAGTGATAGCTTCTTTAGGTTCATATTATTAGCACATCCTTTAATGCCCGTTTTCCTGTAAATAAGCAAGGACACTAGGGAGAAATTTGACTCTCTAATTAGGAGCCATTGGTCTCCTTCTTACTGCCTTAGTTGTCCAGCACTAGGACACCTAACAGCCAGGTGAAGGAGCCTTATGTCATCACCTGCCATCTTGAAAATTCCATGAATGTCTTAAGGCAGTCATGCAGAGGCAGCAGCTGATTATTCTGGCTTCTGAAAGCACAGTCCCAACCCAGGACTGCCTACACTGGAACTTGTGCAGTCACAAGCTGAATGAACTATTTATACATGGGCCAGAGGGGGATCACATTCCCTGAGTGGAAAGGTTACTATGACTGGTGGCAAAGGTATGATTGGTCAAAACACAAGCTTTAATAATTGTGATTGGTCCAAAATACAAGCTTTAATGATTGTGATTGGTCCAAAATACAAGCGTTAATGATTGTGATTGGTCCAAAATATAAGCTTTAATGAATGTAATTGGTCCAAAATACAAGCTTTAATGATTGTGATTGGTCCAAAATAT
>CABHPQ010151955.1:0-25674 GCA_902168405.1 Peromyscus aztecus
TTATAGATTGTCTTTACCTTATGCCTATATCCTTTTTCTTTCTGTTTCCCTCTTCTCCTAAGGACAGGGAGTTCTTCAAATTGATGCCTGCCTTCAAACATGACGATTGCTTTTCCAGCCACCCAGGCTTTTTCAGAAGGATCTCCAAAAGCCTCCACGTAGTATTCTCGATAGGGCCTCCTATTGGCAACTAGATAAGGATAAAAAAGGTGTCATTATTTCAAAAGGATGAGTACTCAACATCATGATCATAGCTAAATCTCCTAGAGCCACAGGAGCGCTCTGGGCTGTCAGACAGACTGCTCAGCAGGTAAGACACTCTGCACCACACCTGACCACCTGAGTTCAGCCTGAGTCTGGTCTTCAGAAACACATGATGAAAGGAGAGAGAGCACTGAGTCCTGCGGGTGTTAGAGCACTTGTTGAGTATGTTAGAGGCCCCAAACATATATATATTCAAAACCATGCTGAATGGCTAGAGATGACTCAGCTGTTAAGAGTGATTCTTGGTGTTCTGGAGGACTTAAGTTCAATTCCTAGCACCCAGATCAGGCAGCTTACAATATCCTGTAACTCCAGGTTCAGGGAATCCAACACCCTCTTCTGCCCTCTGTGAGCAACCTCAAATACACATAAAAATAAATAGAAGTATTTTTGAAGGGGCTAGAGATAGCTCAGCAGTTAAAAGCATGCATAGCGGGGTTGGGGATTTAGCTCAGTGGTAGAGCGCGCTTGCCTAGCAAGCACAACCCTGGGTTTGGTCCTCAGCTCCGAGAAAAAAAAAAAAAGCATGCATAGTTCTTGAAGAGGATCTGACTTGGGTTCCCAGCACTCACATCTGGTGACTCCCAATTGCCTAAAACTCCATCGCTGAGGAACCCAATGCTCTGACATCCACAGGCCTGTGTACTCATTACCCCCACACACACAGACACCCATACATACAAGTAATTAAAATAAATCTCAAAATAAAAAAGAAAACCCATGTTGATTACAGGGCTGGAGACACGGTTAGCCAGGTGGTTGCTCACAATCAGCTCGCTCTCTCTCTAGTCCCAGAGATCTGATACCCTGTTCTGGCCTCCATAGGCACTACATACATGTGATGCACAGACACACATGCAGGTAAAACACCTCCACACATAAAAACAATAAAGATTACATCTTAAAAAAATAGGTAGGCCAGACATGTACTAGAGAGATGGCTCAGTGGTTAAGAGCATTGCTGTCCTTCCAGAGGTCCCAGGTTCAATTCCCAGCACCCACATGGCAGCTCATACCTGTTGTAACTCAATTCTAGGGGATCTGACACCCTCACACCAATGCACATAAAATTAAATAAATTAAAACAAACAAGCGATGGCTCAGAGGTTAAGAGCACATATTGCTCCTGCAGGGGACCCAAGTTCAGTTCCCAGCACCCATTTTACAAGCCCAACAGCCACCTGTAATTCTAGTTGCAGAACTCTGCCTTTCTTGCCTTCTGAGCCCCACCAGTGGTGGTGTTATAGATGTTCCCATAGTGCCTGGACTTTTCTGTCACTGAGGATTGAAATTCAGTCCTCCTGCTTTGAAAGGAAAGTACTTTACTTTCTATCCTCAGCCCTCAAAATTTGTGTTTTCTAACATCATTTGAGACAAAAAGAAAAATCACTTTATTTTTATATACTGTACTTATACTACATTGTAATTTTAATATTCGTATCAACTAAGAATTGGCACAACTCTGTAACTGCTAAATCTGAATAAATGTATAGTTGTTCATTTCATTATACTTAAATTTTCTGCAGGCTTGAAATTTTTCAAAGAAAAAGTTGGAGGAAAGAACTGCACTGCTATGACTAGGGCTGGCGAGAGGGCTCAAGCAGGTAAAGGTGCTGTGGCTAAGCCTGACAACCTGAATTCAATCACTAAGAAACATGGTGAGGAGAGAGAGACATAACACCCCCAAGTCCTCTGACCTCCACACGTGCCCTATGGCACGTGTACTTAATATATGCATATACATGAACACACATACTTTTTAAAGTAAGTGCTGCAACATCTCTCACAGGCTACTGGACAATGGCAACAACAAAAGAAATAACAGCAAGCATACTCAGGAAAAAGTCATTACTACAAATGTTCAGCATAGTTCTTGAAGAGGGGGCTAGAGAGATGGTTCAGTGGTTAAGAGCACTGGCTGCTCTCCCAGAGGACTCAGGTTCAATTCCCAGTACCCACGTGGCAGCTCACAGCTATGATTCCAATTTCAGGGGATCCAAAACTCTCACACAGACATACATTTGACAAACGACCAATGAATATAAAATATAAACAAATAAATCATTAAAAAAAAAAGCAAGCACTATAAGCAAAACTGCCCAGAATACTTCTGTTGATGGCCCTGTTCCTAACACTGATTAGAAGCCAACATTGTTTGGTACACTTCTCAGGAAATTACCTATTTAATTATTAGCTGGTGGCTTCTCTCTTTTACTGGACTCTAATTTCCCACTAAGATAAGCAAGGTGATTATTTTGTCAACTGTACTGGCATAGGACTCAACCTACATGATGTAAATAGTATTTGAAAAATAAACAACTACAGTGAGTAAGAAACCAAAACTTAATCTCAGCACTCAGGGAATGTGATAACTAGTTTTATGTCAACCTGACATAGGATAGAGTCATTTGGGAAAAGAAAACCTCAATTGAGAAAATGCCTCAGCAGACCTGTGGTGATCATCAATGTGAGAGGGATCAGCTCACTGTGCATGGTGCCATCCCTGGGTGATGGGAGAAAACTGGCTAAGCAAGCCAGTAAGAACACTCCTCCATAGTTTCTGCTTGTTCCTGTCTCAGGGTTTGCCCTGAATTCCTCAGTGATAGAGGCTAAGCAAGCCAGTAAGAACACTCCTCCATGGTTTCTGCTTGTTCCTATCTCAGGGTTTGCCCTGAATTCCTCAGTGATAGATATTTGTTACCTGGAAATATAAGATGAAATATCCATCCATCCCTTCCCAATAAAAAAAAAAAAAAAAGAAAAGAAAAAAAAGAAATATCCACCCATCCCCAAGTTGCTTTTTAATCACACGACTAAAAAGTCTTAAGACAGGAAGTAAGACACAGACAGATCTCTGAGTCAGAGGCCAATCTAGACTACATAGCATGTTGGGCATGGTGGTGTGTGCCTTTAATCCCATTTAATCCTAGCACTCAGGAGGAAGAGGCAGATGGATCTCTGTGAACTTGAGGCCAGCCTGATCTACAAAGCAAGGACAGGGCTATTACACACAGAAACCCTGTCTAGAAAAACCAAAAGGAGGGGGCTGGAGCAATGGCTCAGCGGTTAAGGGCACTGGCTGCTCTTCTAGAGGGCCAGAGTTCAATTCCCAGCAACCACCTGGTGGCTCACGGCATCCGTAATGCGATCTGGTGCCCTCTTCTGGCCTGCAGGCATATATTCAGACGGGACGCTGTATACATAATAAAAAGACAGGGCTATAAAAAAAAAAAAAAAAAAAAAGAAAAACCAAAAGGAAAGAAACCAAAACTCTACAACATAAGTACAGTAACATAAAAAACAACTCCAGTGCTGGCAAGGTAGCTCAGCCATTAGGAGCACTGGCTGTTCTTATACAGGACCTGAGTTTGATTCCCAGCACCACATGGTAGCTTACAACCAGTCATAACTGCAGTTCCCAAGGATCCAGTGCACTCTTATAGCCTCTACAGGCACTGGGCATAAACATGGTGCACATATATGCATGAAGGCAAAACACATACAACAAAAATAAAATAAATCCTTGAAAAAACAAATAAAAACAAACAAACAAAAAACCCTGTAGGGGCTGCAGAGATTGCTCAGTAGTTAAGAGCACTGGCTGCTCAAGAGAACAGAGGTTCAATTCCCAGTACCCACATGGGTTCACAACTGTCTATAATACCAATTCCAGGAAATCCAACCTCTTGCATACAGGTAGGCAAACCACCCTACATAAAATAAAAATAAGTAAATCTTTAATCCCAGCACTCAGAGGCAAGGCAGGTGAATCTCTGAGTGCAAGGCCAGCCTGGTCTACAGAGTGAGCCCCAGGCCAACCAAGGCTATGTAGAGACCCTGTCTCAAAAAAGAAAAAAAAAAAATTAAATAAATAAAAAATTCAAACTATAAAATCAATTTCAGCAATCTCACTTTTCCTTTTTGAGGGGTGAGAGTGGGTCAGGGGGTTGGTTTGGGGGGACAGTATAATTCTGCAATAGAAGCAGGATAGTCACTAGTTTGAAGCCAAACTAATCTACACAGCAAGTTCCAGACCAAGACAAATAATAAAACCCTAGTCTTTTCAAATAATAAAAATAGGCATCTGCAGAGATGGCTTAGCCATAAAGAACACTTACTGCTCTTCTAGTACCAGAGTTCAATTCCCAACACCCATGGCTCACAACTGCCTGTAACTCCAGCTCAAGGAAACAGAACACCACTGACTGCCTTAAGTACTTGCACTCACTCACACACTCTCAATCAGACACACATACATACATTATTGCAAACTATAAAAATAAGTAAATCAAGTTTTAGACCTTAGCTTTAAGACATTTAAAATATCTTAGATTCAAACATATTAAACCAAGTGTGGTAGTTTGAATGTAACTGGCTCTTATAAGTTCATAGGGAGTAGCACTATTAGGACGTGTGGCTTTGTTGAAATAGGTGTGGCCTTGTTGGAGGAAGTGTGTCACTGTAGAGGTGGACTTTGAGGTCCCCTATGTTCAAGCTACACCTAGTAGATCAAGATTTAGAATTCTCAGCTCCTTCTCCAGCACCATGTCTGCCTGCATGTGGCCATGTCCCACCATGATGATAATGGACTTTATCTCTAAAACTGTAAGCCACCCAATTAAATGTTTTCCTTTATAAGAATTGCCATGGTCACAGTGTCTCTTCACAGAAATAGAAACCCTGAAACACCAAGTAAGAAAAGCAAATTAAGGGGTTGGGGATTTAGCTCAGGGGTAGAGCGCTTGCCTAGCAAGCGCAAGGCCCTGGGTTTGGTCCTCAGCTCTGGAAAAAAAAAATAGTAATAACAAGAAAACCAAATTACAATAACCAAAGAAAAATATTCCAAATCAAGATTCTGTCATTTTTTCTTGTTAAGGCAGAGTTTCATGTATCCCATATTGGCCTCAAACTCACTGTGTAGGCAAGAATGACCTAGAAATCCTTAATCCTCCTGCTTCCAATGCCCTAAATCAGCCATTCTCAACCTGGGGTTTATGACTCCTTTTGGGACTGAATGACCCTCAGGGTCATAACACCACATAAAAGATCATAACACCACATACACTGGGTGGCACACCGATAATACACATGGGAAACAGGAAGAACAGATGGTCAGACAGCTCAAAGCCAGCCTGAGGTACATGAAACCCCATCTCCAACAAATAACAAGGGGGTAAAGGGGCTGGGAATATATATTAATTGGTAAAGCTAAATAGCCATTTCCATTTTCCATTCTATATATACAGAATAGCTGAGAATTTTTATTTAAAACAGTCTCACTATGTTGCTGCCCTCAAATTCATGATTCCTGCCTCAATCTTTCAAATCATGAGATTACAGGCAAGTACCAACATGCCTAAATGAACAACTTTTAAATCTCAGAGTAGACAAACTAAAAAAAAAAAAAAAAACTAAAAAGAGGAAATTTGTTAAAAATTCATAAAATTTTAAAGAAAACAATGACTTATTGCTAAAGTAACAAAAATCCTGAATTACACTAAAAGCAGCTGCAAGCCTATGATTCTACATACTGTTTTATCACAAATAATCAACTCTAAGTTATTACCTTTCATTTTTGAGTGCGTATTAATCAATGGATCAGCACAAATCCTGCAGGGCCACCATGGGCGTCTCTTGAATTTCGCCCAAATAAGATCGCCAACTTCATACTTCAGTGGTGCAGACTTTTTCTTCGGTTGACACTTTAGACAGACAAAACATGGGGAATCAGTGAGAATAAAAAAAAACCTTTGCAGTATTATCCACCAACTAGAATTCTGAAAAGCCAATGCCTAAAAAATACAAAATGAGCTGGGCAGTGGTGGTGGTGCACGCCTTTAATCCCAGGATTCGGGAGGCAGAGGCAGGCAGATCTCTGTGAGTTTGAAGCCAGCCTGGGCTACAGAGCGAGTTCCAGGAAAGGCTCCAAAGCTACACAGAGAAACCCTGTCTCAAAAAAAGAAAAAACAAAACAAAACAAAACCCAGCAAGATGGCTCAGTGGGTAAAGACACCTGCCACCAACCCTGACAACTTGAATTTGATCCCTGGGACTCATAACAGTGCAAAGAACAAATCCCCATCTGTTAACTCTCTAACTTCCACATTAGCACCATGGCACACAGCACCTAATCACATCCACAATAAATGTTTTTACTGTTAATAGATTAAAAAGCCCCCCAACAGGAAGTGGTGGGACAGGAGGCAGAGGCAGGCGGATCTCTGTGAGTTCGAGGCCAGCCTGAGCTACAGAGTGAATTCCAGGACAGACTCCAAAGCTACACAGAGAAACCCTGTCTCGAAAAATACAAATAAATAAATAAATACATAGATACATAAATAAATGGATAAAAACCCAGCTAGTCATGGATGATAAAATAAGCATTAATTATCTTGACTTAACCATTCATAGCATACCCTTTCAGAATAATTTTCTTTTCTTTTTCCTTTTTTTTTTTTTTGATTTTTCAAGACAGGGTTTCTCTGTGCAGTTTTGGTGCCTGTCCTGGAACTCACTTTGTAGACCAGGCTGGCCTCGAACTCACAGAGATCTGCCTAGCTCTGCCTTTCGAGTGCTGAGATTAAAGGCGTGTGCCACTACTGCCTGGCTTAGAGTAATTTTCAATTTATATTTGTTTTACATTTTCATTAATGGTCATAATGAAAATAAACCTCAAAGCACACAGGATATGTTAGTACAAGCCCTTAACTCCAGTACTTGAGAGTCAGAGGCAAGCATAGATTTCTGGGAGTTCAAGGCCAACCTGGCCTACATAGTCCTATCTAGCGAGAACTACATAGTGAGACCCCGTCTCAAACAAAACAAAATCAAATCCTAGAATATAGGCCATACTCTACTCATGCCAATGCACCCAACCCTAAATTTTCGCCATGACATACTAGGAAGATATACAAAATACTACATAGCACAACTCTGAACAATTGAAATAGAATACAGTATAAATATAAATGAAGCTCTTAGCAATTGTTCAACATAGAAGCCCAGGCCACATCCTTTCTCCAAAAATAATATGCCTGTTTAATCTGATATCTAATTGCCTCCATCTCAACTCCAACGTCCATGTCTCTAAACAGCACAAACTTCCTGCCTTCCGAGGAAAAAAACTGTTCCACAGGCCTGTGCTTTCCATCTTGTATAATACAAAAAAGGTGTAAACACACTAAGTATTTTGCAGAGGCCAAAGTACCTAGGATACAAGAACTAAGAACAACCTCCTCTGCTTAACTCAAGGGGACACAAAACAGTATCATTTTGCCCTAAGGGCCATTTCTTAAAAATGGCCAGACAGAGTAATAATCACATGACCCAGTAATTCCACTCACAGATATACTCAAGACTAATAGACACATAGCCAGGGCTTGGGGATATAAGTTCAGTGGTAGAGTACTTGCCTATCATCTACAAGAGCCCATGTGCCATCCCCAGCACCAGGGAAAAATACAGACACACACAAAAATGTATACAAATGTTCACAGGATTATGTATCATAGTCAAAAAGAAGAAAAAAAAAATCAAATGGCCATTAACTGAAGAATGGAAACGTGTGATTTGTGCATATGATGGAATATAGTTGGCCCTCCCTATTTAAGGAGTCTACTTCTGCAGATTTACTAACTGTAGATCAAAACTCTAATTGAGAGGAGCAGGGCACAGAGGTACGAATCTATAATCCTAGCGCTTAGGAAGCTGAGGAAAGAAGATCCAAGGTTTGAAGTCAGAGCAGGCTCTATGAGTTTCAGGTCCTAGCACTGGTGAAACAGACAAGCAAGGCAGATCTCCAGAGCTTGCTGGCCAGCCAGTCTAGCCAATCAGTGACTCAAGATCCAAGGTTGTACTCTGACCTCCACGAATGTACCGCACTCACATATGAACACAAAAACCACAAGACTAAAATTCTAAAAAATAAAATAAATGAGGTAAAGAGCAACTGAGAAAGACACTTTTGGCCTCCAAACACAGGTGCACCCATGTACACACACCACTGCCTTTTTACACGCAAAATAAACAGATAAATAGTTGAGTGTGGTGGCACATGTCTATGATCCCAACACTTAGGAGATGAAGGCAGGAGGATCAAAGTCAGCCCCAGCTTTAATGTATAATCAATTTTGAGGCAATCCTAGACTGCCTGAAACCCTGACAAAAACCGGGGAGGGACAACTGTTCAGAAGGCTCAGCAAGTTAAGATCACTGATTTCCCAGGCACCCATATTAGCTCACGAACATCCATAACTCTCAGGCATCCATGTGGTACATAATCATATACATAAAAGAAATCTTTAAACAATTAATAAAAAAGATAACTAAGGGGATGGAGAGATGGCTCAGCGGTTAAGAGCACTTGCTGCTCTCCCAAACTCCCAGAGGACCTGAGTTTGGATCCCCAGCACCCATATAAGGCAGCTTACAACTCCAGTTCCAGAAAATCCAATGCCATCTTCTGGCCTCCTTAGGCACCCACATGTGGCATATACCCATGGACACATGAATAAAATTTTTAAATAAACAAAGATATAGGTTTTAGGAAGAAAATCTGAACTTTACTTTGGGTGGGTGGGTGGTTTGTTTTTTTAACATATATGTGTATTTTACCTGTATGCATGCCTAGTACCCCCCAGAGGCCAGAAGAGAACATAGGACACCCTAGAACTACAGTAACAGACAATTGTGAGCTGCCACCTGGGTGTTGGCAATTGAACCCAGGTACTCTTCAAGAGCAAGTGTTCTTGCCAGGAGTGCTAGTGCACACCTTTAGTCCAGGTACTAGGGACGTAGAGGCAGCCAGATCTCAGTGAGTTCAAGGCCAATGTGGTCTACAAATCGAGTTCCAGGACACCTAGGGCTGTTACACAGAAAAATCTTGTCTAAAAAACAAAAACAAACAAACGAAAAACCCAAATGTTCTAAAACATTGAACCATCTCTCCAATTCCAAACACCTTGGGGAGTAGGGGGGTTTCTGAGTAGTTTTTTTGTTTTGGTTTGGTTTTTTGGTTTTTCAAGGCAGAGTTTCTCTACGTAATTTTGGTGTCTGTCCTGGATCTCGCTCTATAGAGCAGGCTGGTCTCGAACTCACAGAGATCCACCTGGCTCTGCCTCCTGAATGCTGGGATTATAAGTGTGCGCTGCCTCCCAGCATTATTTTGTTTTGTTTTGTTTTTTTTTTTTGAGCCAGAGCCTTACTATGTAGCCTTGGCTGTCCTAGAACTCGATATGTAGACCAGGCTGGCCTCACTCACAGGGGTCCTCCTGCCTCTGGCTCCCAGGTTCTGGGAGATGTACACCACCATGCTTGTCCTTGGTTGGTTGTTTTTGAGAGAGGGTCTGTATAATCCAGGCTCCCACAGAACTTCCTATATAATCCAAGTTAGTTCCAGCCTGAAGCTCCTCAGTGTTAAGATTATAGGCTTGTACTCCCATACCTAATATGCAGCTACTTTTAATGTGAGCATTAATTAAGCATGTGATAAATAATTAAAATCATTCTAGGCAGGAACCTGAGCTCTTTCATAGACAAATCCATAAAAACAAAAGTCAACAAAATTACAACCTTCAGCACAGTTTTATCATTTCCTTCTACAGAGCACCTATATACTGAATGCATATGGTAACACCTTAAAAATTGCTGCTGTAATTTCATTCCCTGCATTTGTAACTATACATTATTTCTATTATACTAAGAATCAGGGCTGGATCATGCATGCCTGTAATCGGCACTTGGGAGGTAGTCAGGATAGGAGTTCAACACCAGCGTCAGTTATATAGCAAACTGAAGGCCAGCTTGGGCTACTACTAAGTATGAGACTCTTGACTCGGTCAGGAAAGTAAGTATCTGTGGATCTCTAGAATTCATTGATCAGCAAGCCTAACCCAATCAGTGACCTCCAGATTCAATGAAAGATCCTGTTTTGAAAAATAAGATGGAGAGTCAGATGGGGTGACATTTGCCTTCTATCCCAGCACTTGGAGACAACTGAAGACAGAGGCAGGATCTCTGAGCTTAAAGCCATCCAAATCCACATAGTGAATCCCAGGCCAGCCAGTGCTACAAAGTGAAACCCTATCTGCCTCAAAATAAACAAACGGTCAGATAAATAAAGTAAAATAAAAACAATCAAAAACAAAACAAAAACCAAAGCTGAAGATAGAGCTCAGTTGGCAGAGTACTTTTGCCTAGCATGCCAGAGACGCCACATTAAGTCCCCAGTATCAAGCAGCAAGTAAATGAGTGGGGTTTCAGGAGGGAGTACGGCAGCTGAGTGCTTGTCCACCATGTGCAAGGCCCTGGCTTTAACCTCCAGGACTGGAGAAAAAAAACAGATACATGAATGGCTAGATGTATAAATGGATTAAAACCAGGCTAAAGGTGCATGCCTTTAATCCTCCAGCACTTAGGAGGCAGAGGCAGGAAGAGCTCTGAGTTAGAAGCCAGCCTGGTCTATATAGTCAGTTCCAGTACAGCCAGGCTTATAGAAAGACTATGTCTCAAAAAATAAATCCAAAATACAATAAAAGATGCTAACAGCTATATCCCATGGCCCTAACACAGCAAAAGAAACTAATAAAATTATCTGTTATAGTGAAATTCAATGATGAAGAACAATTCAGCGCCAGGCGGTGGTGGCGCATGCTTTTAATCCCAGCACTCAGGAGGCAGAGGCAGGCGTATCTCTGTGAGTTCGAGGCCAGCCTGGTCTACAAAGTGAGTTCCAGGACAGGATCCAAAGCTACACAGAGAAACTCTGTCTTGAAAAAAGCAAAAAAAAAAAAAAAAATTCAGCTTTTAACCCCAATACTCTGGAGGCAGAGGCAGGCAGATCTCTTCAAATTAAAGATCAGTATGGTCTACACAGCCAGTTCCAAGACAGCCAGGGCTATATAGAGAGATCCTGTATCCAAACAAACAAACAAAAGACAAACATAAAACCAAAAAAGTTCAGTGTCACCACTGGGCTATCTGTATGGGGTATTTCACAACACTGACCAATCATTTCTGCTACAATAAAAAAAATTTAGAACACAAATAAATCAATTTTATTCTTGCCAGTAAATTTTTATCTCAACATTTGATAGCCTATGTTGTAATAGCAATCCTCATATGCTTCTACTCTATGCCTTGTATAAATGTTTGTGTATGCTAGATAGAGTAGAAAAATGGTTCTGAACACCAGCTGCATATCCTAACCACCTGAAGAATTTTCATTAAATAGCAAATGCTGACAGATAACCAATTATTCCTCTACCACCAAGCACCCACCAAACTAAACTCACTATGTCTGAGGTACAATTCTTAAAAACTTAGCTACTTTTTTTTTTTTTTAAAAGCTCCACAGATTTGCCAAGGTTGAAAACTAATGAATCCTATAACTAATGAGTACTTGTTAAAATGAGAGCCCTGAAACAGGGCGGTGGTGGCACACACCTTTAATCCCAGCAAGCACTCAGGAGGCAAAGGCAGGATTTCTGGATCTCTGAGAGTTCGAGGCTAGCCTGGCCTACAGAGCAAGTTCCAGGACAATTAGGGATACACAGAGAAACCCTGTCTTGAAAAACCAAAGAGAGAGCAGGGGGTAGAGGTGAGGGGAATGACACAAAAAGCCTACGAAATTAGTGTAAAAGTTACACCAGCAAGTGATAACTGATTCCAAATAATTTCAGTATTGCTTTATCTCACATAGCAAAAAAATAATGCAAGCACTTATTAGATACCTACAAACCAGAAGATACTAAAAATATTCTTAACAGTAAAGCTGATACTAATTATGATTCAGCTGTTATAGATGTCATGAACTAGTCAAATGCCAGGGCTAACTGTAAATTAACATATATGTTTTTTCTACTAGGTCAAAACAGAAAGACTTTAAGAGCAGTGTCAGTCTAACTGCAGTATCTTTAAGAGCCAGAAGTGGTGGCATATGCCTTTAATCCCAGCACTGGGGAGGCAGAGGCAGGCACATCTCTGGGATTTCCGGGCCAGTCTAGTCCTCAGAGCAGGGCTAGAGACAAAGACAAAGAGAAACTTTGTCTCAAAACTAAAAATAAAAAAATAAAGAAATAAAGACTCTTTTGGGCTGTCCTAAATCTGTTACAGTCTCAGCAGAAAGAAAACAGTGAAAGCACACAATTCACAAAAAAGATCTGTTATGGTCTCATTTTGTTTGATGGGTTGCCTGACAGAGATAGGATCTTAGGCACCACATGCTAACCTTAAATTCAAAGGTACCACATAGCCAAGGACGAACTTTTTATGACCCTACTTCTACCTTCAAAGTATTGGGATTACAGGTATGTACCATCACACCTGGTTTATGCAGTGCTGGGATGAAACCCAGGGCTTAGTGCAAGCTAGACAAGCACTACACCAACTGAGCTATAGCCCTAGGCCATTTGCTTTTTAGGGAATTTTTTTATGAACCTAACTAAAATAAGCCTGTAAAATACTACTTTCTTTCACTCATTCAACACTTAGCAGGCTAGTCTAGGCCTTGAGCTATAAACACATTTGAGATACAATCTCTTTCTCAAATAACCAAGTCAAAGACCAGTAAGATGGCTCAGCTGGTAAAGATGCCAGGTCTGACAAACTCAGTTCGATCTCCAGAACTCACATGGTGAAATGAGAAAACCAACTCTCAGAAGTTGTTCTCTGACCTACAGATGAGTACCATGACATAAACAGATGAGCACACACGTTAATTTTTTTAAACTAAGTTAAAGACTAGAGAGATGGCTCAATAGTTTTAAGAGAACTAGTTGCTCTTCCCAAGGACTCGGCTTTGATTCCCAGCACCCAGCTGGTGTCTCACAACTGTCTGTAACTCCAGGTACAGGGTATCCAATGCCTTCTTTCTGGCCTCTGCATGCACAGGCACATACTCAATGCACAGATATACATGCAGGCAAAACACTCATAAAATAATACTTTGTTTTGTTTTTAAAAACTAAGTTGAAGGCACCCAGGAGGCAGAGGCAAGCGATCTCTGAATTTGAGGCCAGCCTGGTCTATAAAGTGAGTTCTAAGACAGCCAGGGCTAAAGTATGATCAGTGCAGGGCTTTATCTGTACATTCAAGGCCCTAGATTTGATCCTCGGCATTGAAAACAAACAGAAATTACAAAATATAACAAAGACCAACATTAAGGGCTCATTAAGGGCTCAGCTGATAACAATATCTGTCAAGCAAACCTGACAACCTGAGTTCACTACCTGGAACTTTGGTAGGAGAGAACCAACTCCAAAAAACTGTCCTGTGATCTCCATTTATGCTTCCATGTCACACATGTGCACACAAATAATTTCAGTTTTTGTTTAAAAGACCAATATAAGCCACAAATGATGGCTCACACTTGTTCTCTCAGTGACTTAGGAGGCTGAAGCAGGAGAATCATCTAATTCAAGGCCAGCCTAGTCTACAGAAGATTCAGCTCCAAGCCTCGAATTCTACCTTACCCAGTCTAAGGCTATGCATTGCCCAGTCATGGGTCTTAACTACTAACCTTAACACCGTACTTTTAAAACATATGCACCTTCTACAAAGTCAAAAATCCATCTACTGGCCAAACACTTATCACATCTAACTGAAAGGTAATTCAACTGCTTGAGTACAGAGTAGTAACTCTACCTGACATGCTCAAAGTCCTGGGTTAAATCACTGGTATCACAAGCGCGCACACGCGTACAAACACGTACAAACACAAACAAACACACACACACACACAACCTCAGTGTTTCTTTTTTTAAAAAAGTAATTTTTTGGCTACTGTTATTGCAGTTGATAGATGTGTTTTTATGTTGCGTGCTTGTTACGTGTGCATGAATCAGCAAGTACACATGTGGAGGTCTGTTCTATCCTTTCACCATGTAGGCTCCAGGGATCCCACATCATCAGGCTTGGTTAGTGGCAAGGTCTTCTACCCACTCAGCCAACTAGTTAGCCATTTTTTATATTTTTTTTTAAGATTTTTATCATTTTTAAGTGTGAGTGTGTGAGTGTGTGTGTGAGAGAGAGAGAGACAGAGAGAGAGAAGAGAAGAGAATAAATTAATATGAAAATGTATATGTAAGTACAGGAGCCTGAGAAGGTTAGATCTTCATGAAGCTGGAGTTACAGGGTGCTGAGAACTAAACACAGGCACTCTAGAAGAGCGGTGCACACTCTTACTCTTAACTGCTGAGCCATGCTCTAGTTCTTTTTCTGTTTGTTTTCTGACAGAGTCTCCCATGGATAACCCAAGGTGACCTGAAACTCACCATATGTAACATGGGCTAGTTTCAAACTCAAGGTCCTCCAGCCATATGCAACTGGCGTGGTTGAGACAGGACCTCACTATGAAGTTCAGGCTGCCCTCAAATTCTCAATCCTCTTGCTTCAGCCTTCTGAGGGCTGCAATTATGGCTTGTGTTAGAACACCCAGAATATGTTATCCTTAGCTACACACGTTTACTCATGCAATGAGATACATACAAGGCTAATTATTGAAGAACTTAGGTACATTAGCAAAATATTGAAAACAAGCCAGGAAGTGGTGGTGCATACCTTTAATCCCAGCAGATGCAGGGGGATCTCTGAGTTCCAGGCCAACCTGGTCTACAAAGTAAGTTCCAGGACAGTCAGGACTGTTCATCAACAATGATTAGTTATTAATTGTGGTACATCCAAACAATGACCTGAGGGCATAAAAATGAAGCAATTCATGGCTGAAGAGATGGCTCAGCAGTTGAGAGCCCTTAATGGTGCAGTTCCCAGCACCCACATGACAGCTCGCAGGAGTCTGTAATTCCAGTTCCAGGGGAAATTTAACGCCCTCTCTGGCCTTCCAGGGCACTGTACACACAAGGCACACATACATATCAGGCAAACATTCATAACACATGAAATATAAATAAAATCTGTTTTAAGAAAAGGAAGAAAGCCAGGCAGTGGTGGCACACGCCTTTAATCCCAGCACTCGGAGGCAGAGCCAGGCAGATCTCTGTGAGTTCAAGGCCAGCCTGGTCTACAAAGTGAGTTCCAGGACAGACTCCAAAGCTACAAAGAGAAACCCTGTCTTGAAAAACCAAAGGAAAAAAAAAAAAAAGGATGAGGCGATTCTTTTGTGTGTTTATATTGTATTTATGCATGAGCACACATGTGTTCAAGCAAAAGTAGTATTGGAAAAGAAAAAAGGATAATTTGTAGAAACTGGTTTTCTACCTCTTCATGGGTTCCAAGATCAGGTAATCAGACTTAGTGGCAAATGCATTTACCTGGCAAGCCATCTTGCTGGACCCCCTTTATTTTGAGACTGGGTCTTACGTAGCCCAGGCTGACCTCCAACTCATAGTGTAAACCAAGATAGCATTGAGGTCTGGTCTGGCCTCTAACCACCAATGACTGGAATTACTGGTGTGCACCACCACATCTAACTGGCAGTTCTTCATGTAAACACAGAATATAGTGGACCATCTATCACAGATAAAACATATTAAGGTACAGACAGTATAGAAGAGCTACCAAGGTTTTTGTTTTGTTTTTTTGTTTTTTTTTTGCTTTTGTTTTCAATTGTATAGGTGGGTATATAGGCCAAATGATACACTTCTTAGTCTCAGCTCCTCAGGAGGGTAAGACAGAAGAATTGCCTGATCCCAAAGGTATAGGGTGAACCTAAGCAACACAGGAAGACCCTGAAGAAAAAAGACTAAGTATTTTACATGAAAAAATTCTTTAAAGTATTATTTATATGGGCGTTTTGCACGCATATCTGTGTACCACAAGCATGCCTGATGCCCATGGAGTTCAAAAGCAGGACATCATATCCCCCTAGAACTAGAGTTACAGTTGTGAGCCACCATGTGGGTGCTGGGAATAAAACCTCAGTCTTCTGGAAGAGCAGCTCTTATTCACACTGAGTTATCTCTCTGGCCCCCATATGAAAACTTTTACACTTTGCTCCTTGAAACATAAAGCAACTTTCAATTACTGAAGGAAGTAAAACAACATGAAACGTAAATGGAACGTTTATAAATGGAAACCTTTAACACTCACAAAGCATCTGAAGTCTAATGCAACTGGAGAGGGGAGGACTGCGGGGAGAACAGGTACAAGAGCCCCTGAGAAAAGAACTGCTAATAGTTACTGAGAGGTTCCCAATACCAACTGAGGATGAGAAAAAAGCTGAAGTCATGGCAAGTTAAAACAAAATCCTGCATAACAAAATCCTGCCCTAAAAAGAAAAGAATTATCCTCAGATTACTACAAGACTATAAATGCAAATCAAGTTACTATAAGAGCCTCCAAAACAATAGAGACTTTATAAAAATGGGTCTTTCTAGATTTTAACTGCACTAACAAGGAAAGTAATGACAAAAGTCAATTTTAACATTTCTGGTAAATATACTCTATACTGGATATAATTATTAAAAATAATAACCTTGGGGCTGGAGAGATGGCTCATTTGTTAAGAGCACTTACTGTTCTTCCAGAGGACCTGGGTTCAATTCCCAGCACCCACATGGCAGTTTACAACTGCCTGTAACTCTATCTCCAGGGGACCCGACACCCTCACACAGACATATATAAAGGCAAAATACCAATGCACATAAAATAATAAATCATTAAATAAAAATCAATCTTCATATTTCAAATACTAAACTTAAAGGTAGAATTTTCTCATGCTCATGTTACATTTTATAGTAAAATGCAAGCAGAAGTCATTTGCAAAAATGCTGCCCTTTGTTAATGATTTAAACCAGGCGGCGGCAGTGGTGGTGGTGCACACTTTTAATCCCAGCACTGGGGAGGCAGAGACAGGCCCATCTCTGAGTTCAAGGACAGCCTGGTCTATAGAATGAATTCCAGAACAGCCAGGGCCACACATAGAAAACCTGTCTCCAAAAAAAAACATAGGTAAGGCTAGGAGTATAGAAGGATTCCCTATTATGAACAAGGCCCTGGGTCCAATCTCTAGTACTGACAAGAAAATACGATTTTTTTTAACAGGGAGGAACCTTGAAGCAGATTCTCACTCTAATACAGGCTATCCTATAACTTAAACTCAAAAATCCTACCTGCCTAAGCCTTCTGTAAGTTTAAGCTATCATGGGCCCAGTTTTTGTTCTGGTTTTCTGAGACAAGATCTTTTGTATTCGTCTTTCTGCCCTAGCCTCCCAAACACTAATGTTACACTCACATCTTACAAAACACAGGTCTTTAATACATTTTGTATAGAAGTATAGATGGTCTTTTATTGCTTTTTAAACATGGTCTCATTATGCAGCTTTAACTGGCCTGGAACTTACATTGATCTGCAAGTCTGTGCTTCCCAACATGCATATACCAGGTATGGTGGTACATGTTTAATTCCAGCATTGGGGAGGTGGATGGAAGACTATATATGAAGTTCACAGCCATCTTCCACTAGAAAAGTTCAAAAATACCCTGGGATACTGGTTTTTCTTTTGTTTTTTGAGACAGTGTCATGTCACTTAGACTGGTCTTGAACTTTCTATATAGCAGACAATGACCTTGAACTTCTGATCCTCCTGCTTCCACCTCTCAAAAGGTGGAGTTACAGATGCTTTACCACACTTGATTTTTCTTTTTTCCTTTTTATTTTCTGTGTAGCCAGGCTGTCTTGGAAGTAGCTCTATAGACCAGGCTAGCCTCAAACAGAAATCTGCCTGTCTCTGCCTCCCGGGTGCTGGGATTAAAGGTATGTACCACCACCACCACCACCACCATCACCGCCGCCGCCACCGCCCAGCCCAGGATACTATTTTTTAAAAAGGAAAAAAAAAAAAAAAGGAGTACTATGGTTATTTTATACAACGTCATTGACATGTAAACAGCTGTTTTAAAGTTCCAGGAAAGGCGCCAAAGCTACACATAGAAACCCTGTCTCGAAAAAAACAAACAAAAAGCTGTTTTAAAACTACATTTATGGCCGGGCGGTGGTGGCGCACGCCTTTAATCCCAGCACTCGGGAGGCAGAGCCAGGCGGATCTCTGTGAGTTTGAGGCCAGCCTGGTCTACAGAGTGAGTTCCAGGAAAGGCGCAAAGCTACACAGAGAAACCCTGTCTCGAAAAAAACAAAAAAATAACTACATTTATGGTCAGGTATAACTGTGCATGCTTTTAATCCCAGCACTAGGGAGGCAGAGACAAATGCATTTCTGAGTTTGAGGCCAATCTGGTCTGCATAGTGAGTTCCAGGCCAGTTAGGGCTACACAGAGACCCTGAATGAATGAATGAATGAATGAATGAATGGTGTGTGTGTGTGTGTGTGTGTGTGTGTGTGTGTATGTATGTATGTATGTATGTATGTATGTATGTATGTATACAGAAGCCAGGGAACACCGGGCGGCAGTGGCACATACCTTTAATCCCAGCACTCCGGAGGCAGAGCCAGGAGGATCTGAGTTTGAGGTCAGCCTGGTCTACAGAGTGAAAGCCAGGAAAGGCACCAAAACTACACAGAAAAACTCTGTCTCAAAAAACAAGAAAAAGAAAAAGAAAGAAGTCAGGGAACAACTTCTAACGGTCAGACCTCTCCTTCCACCATGTGGGTCCCAAGAATTGAAGTTACCAGGCTTGGGGGCAAGTGCTTTTCACTGACAACTATATCTTACCAGCTCACAGTATAAAAAGAACTTTAAAAGCCTTTATAATTTCATCTAGCAGCAGCTAGATTAATTTTATTATACAATTATATATATATTTAATATATAATTAATATATTAAGGATAAATGAGTATGCATCAACTTATTGGTTCTCCAACAAAATTTCTAAAAATAGAAACTATCTGTAAACTCTGGGATCACAAAATGTGAGTAGATAGGCATTGCAGCACATGCCTATAATCTTAGTACCCAGGAAGTGAAAAGGAACATTAGAAATTCAAGGTCATCCTCACTTATTCAGTGAGTTTGAGGTCAGCTGACTGAGTCTCATAGTATAGGCTACTCCTGATAACTCAGGAGGCAGAGACGGGAGGATAGTAAATTCAAGGCCAAGCCAGGCAATTTAGCAAGAACCCTGTCTCAAAATAAAAAGTAAAAAAGGAGCTACGGCAAAGCACCAGCCTACCATGTACGGAAATCTAAACACAATTCCCAACATTAGCCACCCCAACAAACGAAACCTCTGAAGATGAATGTCTCAACAGGTGGTAGGCAAGGCAGGAGGGTTCAGGAGTACAAGTCACCTGGACTATACTAGTAAAACGGATATCATTATTGTCACCACCAATGCAGGTACCACTAGATAGTTTAGTTTGAAAACCAACAAAATATATTAATATATTTAGCAAAGACAAAATACAAATAGCAGGGGCTGGAGAGATGACTCAGTGGTCAAGAGCACTGGCTGCTCTTCCAGAGGCCTGAATTCAATCCCCAGGAACCACATGATGGCTCACAACCATCTGTATTAGGACCTGATGCACCCCCCTTCTGGCATAAAGTCAATAGAGCACTTATATACATAAGATAAATAAATAAACCTTAAAAAAATAGGAAATAAGCATGGGACTGGACAGATGGCTTAGAGTTTGAGAGTACTGGTTGTTCTTCAATAGAACTTGGATTCAATTCCCAGCATCCATATGGGAGCTCATAACCCTCGGTAACCTAAGTTGCAAAAGGTCAGATACCCACTTCTAGCCTCCAAGGACAGTGTACACAAGTGGTATATAGATATTCATGAAGGTAAAACACCCATACACATATATCATTTTTTTTAAAAAGCACGCATTAACCTATCAGCAAAAATATAAGTTAAAACCACAATGAAGGAGCCAGCAAGATGTAGTAGTATATACTTGTAATCCCAGCACTCCTAAGGCAAAGTAGGAGGCAGAGACAGAAGAACTGCCTAGAAACTCATGGGCCAGAGAGCCTGGAGTACAGAGAATAAACAAGAGACCCTGCATTAACAAAGTGCAAGGAGATAACAAAATCCAGCAAGTTATCCTCTGACCTGCATGTGAGCACTGTGGCATGTCCACATGTGAGCATGCGCATGCACATCCATAAATAACTAAATTAAATGGTTTTAGGAACACAATGGGGCTATCAAGTAAATAACCCGAGTTCAATCTCCAGGACCCATTTAGTAATGAGAACTGACTCTCACAAATTGTCCTCTAATCTCCTTATGCATGCTTGGTAATAAAAGAGTAAAGTTCAAATCACAAATACTCCCTAGTTTTGTTTTTATGTGGAACCTAGGGCCCCATGTATGTATATATAGCTACTGAACTATAACTCCAGTTGCTGTTATTTGCTTGGGACTTGGTGGTTTGTTTTTTATTTTTGGGGTGTGTGTGTGTATGTGTGTGTGTGTGTGTGTGTGTGTGTGAGAGAGAGAGAGACAGAGAGAGACAGAGAGAGACAGAGACAGAGAGACAGAGACAGACAGACATTCTTGCTATGTATTCCAGGCTGCTTTTGAATGTACTATGTAACCCAATCTGACCTAGATCTCACCACTTGATCCTTCAGAGTGCTGGAATTTACAGGTACGAGTCATTCCACTTTGTTTTATTGTTTTTGATTAATTTTTTAAAGATTTTTATATTTATTTACTTTTCTTCATTCTATTTTGTGTACAGCATTTTGTCTGTATATGTATCTGTCCATCATATGCATGCAGTACCTCAGGAGGCCAGAAGAGGGAGTCAGATCTCCTGGGACTGGAGTTACAGAGGGTCACTATGTGGGTGCTAAGAACCAAACCTAAAGCCTCTGAAAGAGCAGCTAGTGCTCTTTAACCACTGAGCCATCTCTCAAGCCTCTAAAGATTGAACTTTTTAATTATTTAGGTGTGTAAGACCATGGAGACCAAAGACATCAGACCTCCCTGGATCTGGAGTTACAGGCAATTAATTGTAAGCTGCCTGATACAGATGCTGGGAATCAAACCTGGGTCCTCTACAAGAGGAGTGGGCACACTTAAATGCTGAGTTGTCAATCTAGCACACAAACCTTTTTTAAACATTTTATTGTGTAGCCCTGACTGACCCTGAACTCTCCATGCAGACCAGACTAGCCTGGAACTCAGAGATCCACCAATCTGTGCCGTTGAGCGCTAGGATCCAAAGTGTGTGCAACAACACACAGCATTTAAATCTCATTCTGTAACCCAGACTGGCTTCAAAATCAAATCCTGTCTTCAGCCTCCCAAGTGCTGGGATTACTGACATGTGCCATGGTATCCAGTTTAACACTACATTTTAATATACACTATGACATAAGGTGAAAAGATCAGTTTACAATCAGATTTTCTTAAAGTTCCAAAGTCATCTAGAGACAGTTTTCACACAGTGAAGTTGTAGCTAAATAAGTCACTGCAGTAGATGAGCAGTCGTTGTGGCTCGTGACTATAATGGCGACAGGGGAAGTTTGAGTTTGAGGCTAGTCTAGGCTGCTCGAAAAGAAAAAACAGGTGCAGTCAGGTGGTGGTGGCGCATGCCTTTAATCCCAGCACCTGGGAGGCAGAGACAGTCAGATCTCTGTGAGTTCGAGGCCAGCCTGGTTCCAGGAAAGCCAGGGCTACACAGAAAATAAAAAGGAAAAAAGAAAAATCAAGTATGGTAAAGCATCTGTAACTCCACCTTTTGAGAGGTGGAAGCAGGAAGATCAGAAGTTCAAGGTCATTGTCTGCTATATAGAAAGTTCAAGACCAGACTAAGTGACATGACACTGTCTCAAAACTACATGCACAGGTAAGATGACACAGCAGATAAAGGAACCTGCCATCAAGCCTGATGACCTTAGTTGAATCCCCAGGACCCACAGAGTGGAAGGCCAGAACCAACTCCACAAGCTGTCCTCTGACCTCCACATGTGTGCCATGCCACGTGTATGAGAATGGTATCAAAACCACATGCCAAATAATGAATATTAATAAAAAAAAAGTTTAAAATACAAACAAATCTGTAAAGAGAAAATTAGGAGTTACTTCAAAGAAGACTTGTAAATCACTAAGAAAAGCTAGTTGTGCTAAATCCTGACTAAAATGTTCATGTACCATGAAGACCCACATCTTTTTTTGTTTTGGATACTGTAGCTCAGGCTGGCTTCAAACTCAAGGCACTCCTCCTGCCTCTGTTTCTTGAGTGCTAAGAAATAGGCATGAGCCACACATCTGGCTTACTTTCTCTTTTATGACATCTCTTTTTACCACGAGGCTATGAAGACCCACCCAGTGAGACAGTACAGACTAAAGTAATAAGTCACTGCCTGTTTAAACTGTAGAGGTTAATCTTTTTTCAAGATGTCACCTAATATGTACAATGTATACAGGTTTCTACTAAGAAAAAGTAAAAAAAATTTCTACGTCTATACAAGTTTATCAACTACCACGTTAGATGCATAATATTCTCAAAAGGTTAAATGGGGGGGAGGTTTTTTGAGACAAAGCCTCCCACTTTAGAGCAGGCTGACTTAGAACTCACCAGCTCTGTTGCAGTTTTAACAGCACTAGACTCCAGATAGTTGATGAGAACTACAGGTTTACATTTCTATGCCTCTACTCAATCTGTCTCTACACTCAAATCTAATTAATGCATTTGTGAAAATAAAGACAAAACTATACACACGTACAATAAATATCAACATGAACCCAAGAAAAGCTGTTTGAGCTGCCAGTAGGTTTTCAAAATAAACTATATACTCTAATATACATCCAGGACAACAGAAATTCAAGACATCCACCACAGCCATTTTTAAGCTAAGAAACCAGAGTATTAACCACAGCTGATATCAATCAACAGAAATAAAGGTGACACACCCTCACTCTCACTCTCTCACTCTCTCTCTCTCTCTCTCTCTCTCTCTCTCTGCAACTTTAGAGATCCACAGAGGAAGGGTTAAATCAACTTTTAATGCCCTCAAAACAATCATCTACATACTACAGAAAAATTCTTATGAAATCTATGTTGTATTTTCAGGCATCTGTTGACTCCTCTTTGGTGACATTGTCAGTGGCCATGACAATACAGGGTTAGAGCAGAAACAAAACCAGCATCAAATATGTAAAGCTAAAAGTGATCTTTCAGAAAGCAAGTACTCTTCATTTCAGAAGTGCTGAAACTGGGGCTAAGAGAGGTCAGCTGGTCATAAACTAGTCAGGAAATTCTAAGTTCTAAAAGATAACAACTTTATCTCCCATCACCCTCCAGCAATACATGACACTAAGAGACTCATGTATTCCTCTCCATTTCTATATGCACGTACATGCTTGCACACCGGACGGATCTATAGATAGATACACTTCAAATTTTAAAACTAGAAAAGCTTATCAAGCCCAACTTGGTGGTGGCAGTTATCAAAGGCTGTAACATTACAAGCAGTTCAGAAAAAATTAACCTAATTTAAATTTTGAGTGCTGGCCAAGAAAGCGTCTCATCTTAGCCAAGTTAAATCTGTGCCCAAAATGCACTTCAACTTGCAGCAAGTCTGGCCCATGAGAAAACAACCCACGCTTTATGCAGCAACAGGACTCCAAGTCACTCAAGGTTCCCCTGATCTGATGGCATCAGCAGACCAAAGCTTTCTGGGTTTTTTTGTTGATGTTTTGTTTGTTTGTGTCTTTAAAGCTAATCAACTGTATACCCACCTGTATCTTCAGAGTACAAACCTGACTCAGTCAGACACCCTTAGAGCTTTAACACTTAGCCAGTCCTCAGTGGAGCAATCTGGGACAAACTACAAAGAACCAAACTCGCACAACGCACAACAGAGATAAGGTTTAAAAATCAAGGTAAAATTTCCCCAAAAAAGCTCATCGTTAGCTTCCAGCTATGAACTGGCAACAAAAACAAATTAGTTTAAGCTTCCCTTTAAGTGGTCTGTATATATACATTCAAGTATATATTTAAGTTGTACCAAAAGCTGCTTACAAATGGCAATTCCTGTGAAGTAGATGATGATGACGTTCCAGGTAATTCTAGCATGTTTCCTAATGTACTGGTACTGGAGTCTGGATCATCCTGAAAAGATAAATTTATTGAGTTAAATTGCTCTTCTATGGTAATGTCTGTATCTCCTAGTGAAATGGGGGCTGGGAGGAGGGCTGTTTTTTCATTGCTTCCGTCCACTTCACTTCTTTGTTTATTTTTCTGGTTTTCAGTCTCAGGAGCTAATGGCAAGAATGGCCGTTTGACTGCACCAGGTCTACTCTCTGGTGTGCGGTCTCGTTCACTTCCCATGGCCATTTCTACACCGGTTTCTGATTTAGGCTCAATATTGCAGGTGGCATTGGTCTGAGTTTCCTCAAAGATCTCCTCTATACTCTCATCCTCTGTGACTGGCTGTTCTGAGTCCATTTCAGAATCTACATCTGCATCGTCCACACAAGGAAAATTCTCAAAGTGCAGAAAGCCATTCTTGGTCTTCTCTGTTACTCTTAACTGGAGTTCAGGGGAGTTATTACAAGAGGGATCCTGTTTCATAGCAAGTGCTGCTGGACCACCAGGACTCAAGGAAGTGCAAACAATTGGCGACTGAGCTCTTGAATCACTTTTTGCAGGGTCTTGAAAGGATTCTGATCCATCAGCAGACCCACTTAAATACTCTACATTGATCATGGAGGCCAAATCCTGTAGTCTCCGCAGTGGAATGTAACAAGATGGAGAATCTTGTCCATAAGCATTTTGGGATGTTCCACTGGCAGTCGGTAACTGCATAGTACACCCTTTAAGTGGCTCAGAAAAATTGGATTGACCATTACCGAAAGGGCTGTCCTTGTCTTCAGGGGCATCTAAATTCACTGCATTAGAAAAGGACAGCAGACAATTCCTTCTAGATAGTTCACAAGTCTGATCCATACTGTGCCCGCATCAACCTGGAATCCAAAAGACACAGCAATTAATCTAAGTTAACAGACCATCTGACTCTTCTCTTCAAAATGGCAGCCACTTCTGAAGGCCTAGTGGCCTTTCTGCTGCACTTCCAAGGACGGAAAAAGTTCTCCAGGCTGACGACAGGAAAATGGCCTCAGTGAGTCTCCGCGAACTACATCTTCCCGGAGCTGGGCAAATCCTGCCACATGGAAACAGCCCGTTCCTCTTCCCTGCACTGCAGGCTAGTGGACACTGGGGCTGAACTAAAATTAAAACGCTTTGGCAGTCAAAATTCCCAAATCTCAAACGAGAACCCTCCTCCTCCCCACGCCCAAGGTCTGGCAGCCAAATCTCTTGAAAGAAAAGGGGCTGCAGGTTTGGGGGACAGCTTCTGCACAAAAAGGGATCCCCCTCCTCCTCCTCAGCAAGCTGGGCGCAGCGGTCACAATAGCGCTGCACCCCGCGCCCAGCCGGCGCCAGAGCCTTTGCAGCTACCGTGCGCAGGCCTCAAGCAAGTTGGCCGAGGCGGGTGTGCCCCGGAGCTCGCCCTCCTGACTGCAAACATAC
>CABHPQ010151957.1:5446-28559 GCA_902168405.1 Peromyscus aztecus
ATTCATGGGTGCATTAGCAAGTTCTTGTAGGCACTTAGAATATTTAGTCAACACTCAGGTTTGTGAAGGTTGGACACTAGCTTTGTCATCTTGGTTGTGTGTTAATATGCATCATGCTGGAGGGCTGATGTGTGCTTTCACAGAGATTGGTACACTGTACTCTGGAAGTGATGTTAATAACCAACATGGGCAGTGTGTTTAACGGTTATGCTGAAGCAGGGATTAAGCCTTTATTTCTGAGCTCTTGGCTTTTTACTCTTCTGTACATGTGAGGTTCAGAGACTGACTTCTGGCTCTGAGTGTCCCATTGTGACTACTTCCTGTGGTTCATGCTGTTATTTTTCCCCAAAGCACAGGGAAGTCAGAAATAGACTTACCTGTGCATATAACATCCTTCTGTGGGCATTGGCATAAAGAAATTTAAATTCTAGATGATAATTTTTTCTCATTAAAATCATTAAGATGTACTAAGCAAAATTATTTTTCCTTGAAAAATGAAGCTCCTAAACCTAAAATATAACTGAAGAATCTATACTTTTATTTCTTTTTTTGTTCATTTGTTTTTGTGGTTTTTTTTCAAGACAAGTTTCTTACCAAAAGAAAAACCTTTTAATTGGAATTTCTGTTGGCAGTCCTTATAAATCACCAATAAAAGCTTTCTTAATGAAAATACTGCTGTAAGTGAAACTCTCTAAACAAATCATCTTTCATCTCATTTTAAGATTCATTTTATTATTTTTAATTGTGTATGTGGGGGTGGGTGAGTATGTACATGTGAGTACAAGTATCCATAGAGGCCAGAGGCAAACTGGAGCTGGAGTTACAGACCACTAGGTGTGAGTACTGGGAACACTTTGAGACAGATGTGTTTGGGTCTGAATTGAGGGGCACCTCCAAAACCAGCTTCTTAGTGAGCTTAAACAGCATTTGGCAGTTTATCATATAATGTATATTACAGAGGGGCTTGTGTAAAAATGCTTTGTACATTTATATCATGTGGTATGTGCTCTATTATTGCTGTTCCTTCTGGCTGTTAGGAAGATTCTTCTAGGTCTTTACTCTCTCCCCCCTACACATTTGTTAAATCTCTTTCCATGAAACAAAACAGACAGCACACCATGTCTTTATTTATCATCTACAGATACTGCAGAGAGGTTCATCTTAAAGAGATTAACCCTGGTAAAAAGTTTAGAAATAACTTTTTTTTTTTTGTAAGATTTATTTATTTATTATATATACAGTGTTCTGTCTGCATGTATCCCTGCAGGCCAGAAGAGGGAGCCAGATCTCATTACAGATGATTGTGAGCCACCATGTGGGTGCTGGGAATTGAACTCAGGACCTCTAGAAGGACAGCCAGTGCTCTTAACCTCTGAGCCATCTCTCCAGCCCCGAAATAAAAACTTTTAAATGTGAGCTGGCAAAAAGAGCTCAGTGGGTACTTACCATGCACACCTGACCATCCGAGTTCAATCCCTAGAACCCATAGTGAAAGTGGACTCCCCAGGGTCCTTTGATTTCTACATGAACTTGCATCTGCATTCTGACACACATGTATTACACACACACCCACACACTCACACTCAGGGGGCAGGGGATCTAAAGCAAAAATCATGTGGTTGGTTTGGGATGGAGAGTTTAGTTTTTTTATTTAAAAACAGGGCTACATATAGTGGCTTCGAACTCACTGTCTAGTGAAGGGTGGCCTTAACTGTTGATCCTTCTGGCTCTACATCCCAAGTGCTGGGATTACAGGGATGTTCCAGCACCCCTGGCTCTGTATCTCTGGCTGGCCTTGAATTAACTTTGTAGCCCCATTTAGCCTCAGACACTCTTGTCAGCCTCCCGAGTGCTGGGAGTGCAGGGGTGCTTGGTTCAGTCACACATTCTTTGTCAGCTAGACTGTCATAGTTTAGCACAGAAAATGTTTGGGTCTATAAGTATAACTAATGAACCTTATGTGATGTGAAAATCACTTCCTTCCCCTACCTAAAACATTTTAATTACATCTGTAACCCACCCCCCAAGGTAAGTATCAGTCAATTTTCTGTCTATATGTTTAAAAAGTCAGGACTTTTTTATTCATCTGCTATGTCTCAAACAAAGTTTATAGCATAAAAGTTTAATTTTTTTTTAAGGTTAAGGAAAGTTGTATTTTATTTAGTTTCAATGAAGTTACATTTCAAAAATTAATTATAGACTAAAACATTCTTAATTTCAGATTTTCTTTTTTTCTGGGGAACTGTGTTTTTAATAACAACGACATTAGTAGCTCTTCTGAAAAAAGAAAACAAGGAAGTGTCAATAGTAAAAGAAGAAACACAAGGGATCACAGATACTTACAAGCTGCTGTTTGAAATTGTAAAAATGCCAGCAGTTCTGGCATTTTGCCTTCTGATTCTAACTTCAAAGGTAAGAGATTTTTAAACAAATTTATCATTATGATGGAATACGTTCAATGTCTTCCCATAAGTCCCCTTCCAATACCATAGGATTTAACAATGAAAAGCAATATTTCCTGCCTATTAAATATATATATTTTAATTAATTAATTTATTTTTTTAAATTACACTCATGGTATTCATTAATTACACTCATGATATTAATCACATTTGTGGTATTTATAGATTACATTCGCAGTATTCATTCAATTATATATATATAGTTTAATATATATATATATTTTAATTTTAAATGCCGAATGTCATTTATTGAAGGGGGGAGGAGATCTTAAATACAGGCTTACAGCACAATGGGAGGACCCCGGAGGGCAGAAGTTCACTATAAATATATTTTTTAAGTGATGTTATCAAATACCACTTCTAAGTAAGCTATACGTCTTGGGATCTTGAAGTTATGTCCATATGTAGATACTGTTAATAGTAATGGTTGGAATGAGATGTACACCTTGAAGTGACAGAGCTTTCTACTATTGTAAGGAAGATGCCTTATTGGGGTAGTAAAGTCATTCACTGAGAATGTGGCTTACAAAGATGAGGAAGTGTATGAATATTTAAAAATCCATTGAATTATTTTTTAAAATACCGAAAGGAAATTACCATGAAACAATTGGGATTACTGATAATTTACATTTTTCATTAAGATATGTTTGCTTAGCCAGGTGGTGGTGGCGTAAGCCTTTAATCCCAGCACTCAGGAGGCAGAGGCAGGCAGATCTCTTTGAGTTCAAGGGCAGCCTGGTCTACAGAGCAAGTTCCAGGACAGCCAGGGCTACACAGAGAAACTCTTCTTAGACCTCCCCCACACCCACTCACCCCAAAAGTCTTTGCTTAGCCAGATGTTGTGGCTAATGCCTTTAGTTCGAGTACAGCGGAAGCTGGGGCAGGAACATCGATGTGACATCCAGGCCAGCCTGGGTTATAGTGTAAGGCCCCGTCTCAAAAAACAAAGCAAGTCTCAGTTCTGTAGCTCTAAAACTTTTGAAGATACTATGCTGGAAGCAGGGTAAGCAAGTATATTTTGCTACAGTAGGCTGTAGCATATTCCCAAAGTCTAAACTTACAGTATTTTTTAAATCCATCTACATGAACACACTACAGCGGTCTTATAAGAGGCCTAGAATAAATGCTGTAGCTTCGTTTCTTTCATTTTAATAATGAGTTACTCCTCTTTAATGATGATGGAGAAGTAGTTAGAAGAAAGGTTCAGGGAAGATAACATTGTATTCAGTCACGTCATTTAGAAATGAACATTTTTTGGCACATTCCTTTGTTTTCTATTGTTTTTGAAATAGGGTCTCACTCTACAGCCCTTGCCTGTCTATAACTCAGTATGTAGACTAGGCTGGCCTTGAACTCACAGAGATCTTCCTGCCTCTCTCTGCCTTTGGAGTGCTGGCTTTTTCTTTCTTAAGCTCCTTTTCTCTGTTATATGTGTGCATGTATCTATCTATCTATCTATCTATCTATCTATATATATATATATATATACACACATACTTGATGTGTCTACACAACAGTTTAAAAGTAGAATTGAATCATGTATAATTTTATAGTTTTTTTGTCTTATTCCAGACATATTCCTGTATCATTCAGTATTTTTAATTATGTTTTAATAGCTACATTAATAGTCATAGTATGTAAATTTGCTATGGATTTTTTAATGAGACAATATCATGTGCCTAGGGGCTAGCTTCAAACTTAGTATGTAGCTGATGTTGATGTTGAATAGTTTTTTAAGGATTGATTTACTTTTATTTTATGTATATGGGTGTTTGGCTTGAATGTATGTCTGTACTGCGTGTATGCAGTGCCCGTAGTGACCAGAAGAGTGCATTGGATCCCCTGGAACTAGAGTTACAGACGACTGAGCTGCCTGCCATGTGGGTGCTGGGAACTGAGCCCATGTCCTCTGGAAGAGCAGCCAGGGGCTCTTAGCAGCTTAGCCTTCTCCCAAGCTCAGTGTTGAATGTTTCAGCTCCCTGCCTCCATCTCCCACGTGTTAGGACTATGGTGTGCATCATGTCTAACTTAGGTTTTATTTATAGCGAGTTTGTTTATCTCATTACCCTAAATCCCATTTTATGAATATGTCAGTATTTCTTTTTCAAGACTTGTTTAGGTGGTTGTGGTTTATTGGGAATAGTGCTTCTGTAAATATTCATGTAGGTGATTTTTGTGTGTGTGTGAACATCTGTTCTTATTACTGATAGGTAAATATTGAGGAGTTAAATCACCAGGTTATAGGAATTACATAGTATATACTTCTAGACAGTTTTTTTTTTTTTTAAATAGTGGCTCTGTTAGGATAGTGAGGTGGGGCCAGAGAGACCTCTCTCTGCTTCCACCTGTAGCAGCCTGAGGAGTTTCTTTTCAGAGACCTGTCTACTCAGGTGAAGCTGGAAAAAAAAATTTTTTTTTTTGTCTTTTTCAGGGTAAGTCAATATAAAACAGAGTTGAAAAATTGGAGGTGCTTAGGGAAATGAGAGTACATGCTCATATGGGGGCATAGGCTTCTCAAGGGTCTCTATAATAGCCATATATGATTTTGCTTCTGAAGCTACATCTGAAAGGGTTGTAAAGGAACAGAAATGAGATTATAGGGTGATACCTGAGGTGCAGTGGAGAGAAGTAAAGCTGATAAGGAAACAGCCTAGTCACAAGGTTTGCAGTGGGGGTTAAGATGTTTTTACAATAAACAAAAGTCAGTAGTCTTGTGAGATTCCCAGGAAGTATCTGGGAAAGGAGTGGGCTGTGCTGGAAGGTATTATAGATTAGTCGTTATGCATGGTTCATTGTATCTTGACATTCTTATTTCAAAATCATTGCATAAAAGCATAAAAAACAAAAGTGTTGTTAATTGTGTTAATTGCATAGCAATTCTTTTTTTCCCCTCTTAATTAATATTTTCTTTTGAGAACTTCAAAAGTGAGTCTGAATCTGCATTACTCCTAACCCAGCTCCTTCAAAACCTCCCAAGTTTGCACTTCCAAATTCATGATTTCTTCATCGTCATCTTCTGCTTTCTCCTTTTCTTCCTTCTTCCTTTCAAAACAGGGTTTCACTGTGTTGTCTAGCCCTGACTGTCCTGGATCTCACTCTGTAGTAGACCAGGCTGGCCTCGAACTCACAGAGATCATCCTTCCTCTGCCTCCCAAGTGTCGGGATTAAAGGTATGAGCCACCGCCGCCACCTGACTTCATGATACCTTCTCTATGATTGTAACAGGTATATACATATGCACACATGTATATATAATCTACCGAGTCCATTAGCTTTACTTCTGTGTACATGTGTCCAGGGCTGAGCACTTAGGATTGGACAACCTGTGTGGGAAGTTGTCCTGGGAGGAAACTAATTCTCCCTCTCTGCAGCCATTGACTACCTGTAACTCTTCATCTAGGAGTGGGACCTTGTGGAATTTCCCTTGTCTGTGCTGTCATGTTAACTTGTATTGTTATTATGCTAGTCTTATTTAGGCAACTGTATTTTTTCCTGTTTTATTTTTATTTTATGTGCATTGGTGTTTTGCCATGGATGTCGGGTCCCCTGGAACTGGAGTTACAGTTGTGAGCTGCCATGTGGTACTGGGAATTGAACCTGGGTCCTCTGGAAGAGCAATCAGTGCTCTTAACCACTGAGCAATCTCTCCAGCCCCTAGGCAACTATATTTTTGACAGTCTCCCTGTAATACATCGAAGAGTCTTTCACAGCAGATGCTCTGTTATTTTGAATCTTAGGTTCTTTCCACCTCCTCACCCTCAGTTTGCCCCAGCCTTACTTGTAAGTAAGATGTATCAGTTGGGGTTGTTCTCTGCATTTTGACTAGTTGTGGATCTCTCTCTTAGTCTCGGTCTGTTGCAAAGAGAAACTTAGTTGATGAGGGGTGAGAACTACATTTATCTGTAGGTATAAGGAGCCATATTCAGAATATAGTTAGAAATTATATTGATTTAGGAAAATGGCAGTAATAGGTTTTCCTCTCAGGTTTTAGCTCCGTGGTCTCTCCATTCATAGATAGTTGGCTAGGTTTACAGTCCCAGGTGTGTATTTCCTACTGTTGAGGGAGCCTTAAGTCTAATTAGATAGCTGCTTATTACCTGCTAAATAAAAGTGCCACTATTGTATGGGAGCCCACAACTGACTAAGTTTCCCAGTTTGAATCTGAAGTCGATTCTGAGTCAGTAGAGTTCAAGCTTGCTTGCTCCGGGGCTGTGAGAAAGTCCTGATTAGCTCATGGGAAGGAACATACTATCTATCTAGACACACGCTGCTGACGCCAGCTGAGGTACATCGAGATACAAGAGGAAACAGCCTGCTCCTTGACTCAAGGACAGCATAGATAGTGGTTGAACGCCTGTGCTGTGCATTGTTCTGCCTCTGTCCTTCCAGACTGTATATAAACTGGCTGTGAAATAAACTCAGGACTGTCCGGCATTGACTGGCAGACCTCTCGACTCTTTTCTGTCTTCTTCATTGTCTCTCAATCCGCACGCCTCTACCCGGCTCCCCAGCTGACTGTCGGCAGGCTCCAACGCTATTGCACTGTTGCAGATATCTTGCCAGTCCAGTTACTGCTGTGGTTCATAGGCTTTACAGCGGGGTAGGACAACAGTTGCCCCTCTCCCTTGGCAGTTTGCATGGCACCTTCTGATACTCTGAGAGCCAGCCCTCAGGGAGGCGTCTGGGTCAGTTCTTGTGCCAAGTGTTTTGGTTTTTTTCTTTTTCTTTTGTTTTGTTTTGTTTTTCTGTCAGGACCTCACTATGTAGTTCTGGCTGAGGTAGAACTCCCTGTGTAGACCAGCTGGCCTCAAACTCACCTTCCTCTGCCTCCCCTGGATTAAAGGCTTATACCACTATGCCCAGCTGTGCTGGACTCTCAACAGACCCTGGGGTAAGGGGATTCTTTCCCTTTCCACGTCCTGTTAGTTTTCCCTTTCTGTCCCCGGTTTCAGCTTCCTAACTTCCAACAGTGTGAGTTGATTGTTTCACATCCTTGAAAACATACAATTTAATTTTTGCAATTCTATTGAGTATGTAGTGGCACCTTGTTATGTTTATTATTTGTATTTGCTAGAGGGTTAAGGAAGTAGAGCATCTTTCATGTTGTTATTGGCTATTTGACTATCCAAAGTTGTGTTTATCTTTAAATTGTAAAAAGTGTGTGTGTGTGTGTGTGTGTGTGTGTGTGTGTGTGTGTGTGACACACACTGGGCATACTGTTTTGCTAGATGTATGTATTACAAATATTCCTATCATAAACCTTTTAAGAAGAAATGTTTAGTTACTTTACATATCTGTCATACAGAGTGAATATAATGCAAATGAAAATTACGCACTAATTACAGTTAACTTGATCTTTGACCTTTCTGTTGTGTTTTTTTTTTCCTTTTATGTGTATTGGTGTTTTGCCTGCATGTATGTCTGTGCACCACATGTGTGCCTTGTGACTGGAGGTCAGGAGAGGGCATCAGATGCCCTGGGACTGGAGAGTGGTGGTTATGAACCACATGTGGGTGCTGGGAATTGCACCCAGGTCCTCTGGAAGAGCAGCCAGTGCTCTTAACCACTGAGCCATCTCTCTAGCTCTGATCTTTAAATTTTTATCGACACAGGGTCTCATGTATCCTACACTGGCCTCAAACTCAGTTCATGTGATATAATTGTCTTCTTTCTGAAAATTTACTAGCAGTAAAATCTAATAACTCTTTTTTGAGATTCTTTAATTGATAACATTTAACTCTGCTCTACTTTGATCTGTAGGTTTGCTGTTCTATATTATGATTTTATTATTCTTATTTTTTTGTATGTCTTGTAGCTAAGACTGGCATTGAACTCCCGACTTTCTGCCTCCACCTTCACCTCCCTAGTGCTGGGATTATAGGTGTGTCTCATCACTTCTGGCTCCCTTTATGTTGGGGAGTGGCTTGTTGAGATAGGGTCTCACTATGTAACCCTGGTTATCCTGGAACTTGCTATGTAGACCAGGTTGTCCTTGAACTCACAGCCTTTACTTCCCAAGTGCTAGGATTAAAGACATGTGCCACTATGCCCAGATGACTTGTTCTTTCCTTAACATTTATTTTTATTTTTACTTACATATATTTGTGTATATATGTGCATGTGGGTACCACAGAGACCAGAAAGAGGATATCAGATTCCCTAGAGCTGATGCTACAGGCAGCTGATGCTACAGGCAGTTATGAACTGCCCAATATGGATGCTGGGAACTGAACTTGGGTCCTTTGGAAGAACAGTAAGCACTTTTAATAGCTGAGCCATCTCTCCACCCTATGAGAGAGAGAGAGAGAGAGAGAGAGAGAGAGAGAGAGAGAGAGAGAGAAAGAGATAGTTAGTTGGTTCAGAGTAACTCGTGCATATCACAAGCTCCCCTAAATAATTTAAGTGTGTATTTCCTGAGAACAAAACATCTTAAGAAAAATGGTAGCTCACAGTTGGGTGTGGGAGAACACTTGTAATCCCAGTACAGAGATCAGAAAGAGTTCAGGATCATCCTCAGCTTTATAGTTGAGGTCCTTGGCTGCATAGAACCATTTCAAAACACAAATCAAATTCAATATAGTCTAGTGAATAATTAACACCTTTTAAATTGAGATAGTAACCTACATGTCTTAGTTAGAATTTATTGCTATGAAGATACACTATGACTACATCAACTCATAAAGGAAAGCGTTTAACTGGGGTTAGCTTAAAGGGTTAGAGGTTTAGTCCATTATCATCATGGCAGAAAGCCTGGTGGCAGGCAGGCAGACATGAGGCTGGAGGAGGAACTGAGAGTTCCACACCTGGATCCACAGGCAGCAGGAAGAGACGGTGACACACTGGGCCTGGCTTGAGCATCTGGAACCTCAAAGCCCAACCGCAGTGACACACCTCCTCCAGCAAAGCCACACCTACTCCTACAAGGCCACACCTCCTAACAGTGCCACTTCTTATGAGCCTATAGGGGTTATTTCCATCCAAACCACCAAACTAACCATAGCTTATCTCTTAGTTTTCCCAGTTGTTCAGATAACAGTCTTTCTCAGTCCATGTTTCCTGGTCATGATCCAATTCAGGATCTACTTCAGCATGCTGTAGGGTAAAGTTTGACTACAACTTTGAAATTATTATTACTTTTTTTTTAGAGATTTTTTTAAAATTAATTTATTTTTATTTTATGTGCATTGATATTTTGCCATGGGTGTCTGGTCTTTTGGAACTGGGGTTACAGACAGTTGTGAGCTGCCATGTGGGTGCTGGGAATTGTACCCAGGTCCTCTGGAAGAACAGTCAGTGTTCTTAACCACTGAGGCATCTCTCCAGCCCCCAAAATTACTATTATTTTTAAGAATGTAGAACTGTTTTATTTATTTATTTATTCATTTACTTATTTATTTTGGTTTTTCGAGATAGGGTTGGTTTCTCTGTGTAGTTTTGGTGCTTGTCCTGGATCTTGCTCTGTAGACCAGGCTGGCCTCGAACTCACAGAGATCCACCTGGCTCTGCCTCCTGAGTGCTGGGATTAAAGGCGTGTACCACCATCGCCTGGCTTAAGAATGTAGAACTGTTTAAAGTGAGGCATGGTGGCTCGTATTCAGGAGGTTGAGGCAGGATAGTTACTCTAAGTTCCATGGCTATGAGGCCATTCTGAGTTACACAGTGAATTCCAAGTCAGTCTATGCTACAAGAGAGATTCTGTTTCAAAAGAAAACAAAACAAAAAGACCAAATAAACCAAAACCTCACCAAAAAAAGAAAAAGAAAGACCAGATTTCTATAGAATGACCTTCTGTTTATGTTTCAATTTAGATAATGTTAGGTTCCGGTTATCCATGGGTTAGTAGGAACCTCACAGAAGTAATGTTTCTGTGTCTTCAGGGAATTACCTGGGATCCATATCATGCTCTTTTTTTTTTTTTTTTTTTTTTTTTTTTTGGTTTTTCGAGACAGGGTTTCTCTGTGTAGCTTTGCGCCTTTCCTGGAACTCGATTTGGAGACCAGGCTGGCCTCGAACTCACAGCGATCCACCTGCCTCTGCCTCCTGAGTGCTGGGATTAAAGGCGTGCGCCACCACCGCCCAGCTCATATCATGCTCTTATCCCCTGTTGTTTCGTAACTTTTAATTGCTTTGTTGAGACTGTGAAGTTAGTTTTTCCTTTTGTAACTAAACTGACTCATAAGGAGATCCCTGAGACTATATGGCTGTCTTATTTCAAACTTTGCCTGCTGCTTTTATCATCCTTACTATTTATTGATGTCTTTAAGAATTAATCTTTAAGTATATGTCGTCCTCCCCTTTTTCCCCCCTAAAACAGAGTTTCTCTTTGTAACCCTGACTGTCCTGGAACTGACTCTGTAGGGCAGGCTGGCCTTGAACTCAGAGATCCACCTGCCTCTGCCTCCCAAGTGCTGGGACTAAAGGCCTGTGCCACCATGCCAGGCTCTTTTTTCCATATTTTATTCAACCTTTCCAGTATACTGTTTTCTTAGAATTGATTTTGAAATGTTAGATGCACTTGGAAATTTTTATTTTTATTTATGAAAAATTGCCAAAAAATAATGTGGCAGTGTTTCTTCATTTGAATCAAATTTATATATAGTTAACCAAAAACTTTTCTTTTAAATTTATGATACACAAAGCAGTAAGTAGAATTTTAAACTTGTAATAGATTGAGCTGGTGTTTGTTTTTTTGTTTTGGTTTGTTTGTTTTTTGAGAGGAGGCTCTCTCCATTGCCCTGGCTGTCCTAGAACTCTCTGTGTAGACTAGGCTGGCTCGAATTCCCAGAGAAATGCCTGCCTTTGCCTCATGAGTGCTAGGCTTAAAGGCATGCCACTTCAACCAACTGGTTTTTACTTTTTGAGACAGAGTCTCGCTGGGTAGCCCCGGCTGGCCTGAAACTCATCATACAGACCAGGATGGCTTAGAAATCACAGCAGTCTGCCTGGTGCTGCTGCCTCCTGAAGGCTGGGAGGAAAGGCTTGGGTTGAATTTTTTCAAAGTGGAAATTTAGTTGTAATTAAAACTATCTACAGTTCTACCAATATTGCATTTTCCATTGTCTTCAACACATAATAGTAGTAAACCATAGTGCAAAATATACCTTCTATAACTTGACAGCTATGTACTTGTGACTGACGGGTCAGTGATGCGACTGAAGGTTTTATAGTACTATGTGTGTTTCGACATAGGCATCGCATGTGTCAGAAGCTAAACCACTTCTGTTTGTATGTTGCAGATTGGCTTTTCAGCAGCAGATGCCGTGACAGGCCTGAAACTGGTCGAAGAGGGAGTGCCTAAAGAGCATCTGGCCTTACTGGCCGTTCCGATGGTCCCTCTGCAGATAATACTGCCACTGATCATCAGCAAGTACACTGCAGGGCCCCAGCCACTGAACATATTTTACAAAGCCATGCCCTACAGGTAATGACAGAGCCTGCCAAATAACAAAGGTTGTGTTCAGGATTGTGCACCTCGGGGGAGAGCGTATGGGTGGGACTGGGGGAGGCATGATGCAGCCTTGATGTCAGGGTCATTTAGGTGACTTTTCTCTTTTTAGATGCTAGCATGTCCTTTTGTTGTTGGGGACAGGCAGTATTTTTGTTTTGTTACTGTTATTTTGAAGCAATGTCTTACTATGTCGCCCTGGCTGTTCTGGAACTTACTCTGTAGACCAGGCTGACCTCAAACTCAGAGATCCATTTGCCCCTTCCTCCTGAGTCTGAGATTAAAGACACGTGCCACCATGCCTGGCTCTAGTTAGTTTTAATACAGGTTATTCTTTAATGTAAAATGGGTGTCATCTCGGTGTTTCTTTTTTTTGTAGATTATTGCTTGGATTAGAATATGCCCTGCTTGTTTGGTGGACTCCTAAAGTAGAGCATCAAGGAGGATTCCCCATCTATTACTATATTATAGTGCTGCTGAGTTATGCCTTACATCAGGTAAGCTGAGAGGGAAGTGTGCGTGCGTGCGTGTTATAGGCACAGGATTATGGAAGTATGTGGACCCTTGGACACACATGTAAAGGCCAGAGCAGAATGTTAGGTGTCTTACTCTATCACTTTCTGTAATGTCTTGCAACAGGGCTTCTCACTAAACCGGAGACCTGCCATTTTGCTTAAACTGGTTGGTGATCTGCCTGTTTCTGTTCCACAAGCTGAGTGAGTTACAGGTACTCACTCATTCATGGGTGAGCATGTGAACTCTAGTCCCCATAGTTATAGAGGACGTTTCTTATGTATTGCATCATCTTCCAGTACTTGAGGAAAAATTTTCACAGCTACTTTAATGAAGTTGAAGGTTTCAACGTGTATCTGACAATAAAGTAATTTGATGGTGAATTGAAGTGTAATATCTTTTAACTTAGTGAGCTTAGTCATGAAAAAGCTTAGTCATTCATTTTTCTTTAAATTGTTCATTTATCAAGAATTTATTGCCGGGTGGTGGTGGCGCATGCCTGTAATCCCAGCACTCAGGAGGCAGAGGCAGGTGGATCTCTGTGAGTTCGAGGCCAGCCTGGTCTACAGAGCTAGTCCAGGACAGGCTCCAAAGCTACAGAGAAACCCTGTCTTGAAAAACAAAACAAAACAAAACAAAAAAAAAAGAATTTATTATATTTCAGAATTTATTCCATTGCTAAGTTTACTCTTAGTAATGGTTTATTCTTAGATGTAGGGGAAGGTGTTTGTGTTTATTTTTGAAACAGGGTCTTCTCAGATAACCTGGCCTAGGTTTAAACTTACTATGTAGCTCACACTGGTCTGAAACTGGAACTCCCATTGATTTTCCTGGTCATCCCAGTCTTCCAAATGCTGGGATAACAGGTGTAATCATCTCTACCTGGCTCAGTTTTGGATTCATTCTTTAATTTCTGTTGTCTTTTCTTAAGCTGGAGAGACAGATGTAAGTCGTATTAGACTTAGATTTTTGGATTAACAAACTTACGCTGAGGTTTTGGGCAGCTGTATGATAGACTGCCTCTCTGTGTGTGTTCTGTGTGCCAGCATCCCCAAAGGATGTGAGCTCTCCTGCTTTAGCCTCACTTGAGTTGCTCTTTCAGAGTAAGGGTTTGGTTCTGAATAGAAGTGACTCAAGGAGGTGGCAGAGGCCCAGCAGTAAGGTTTGATATTCAACTGTAGTTATTGCTGATATAAAAGAGTCATTGAATTTCTTAGTAAAACCTAGTCTAATCTTTTGAAAGTAAGATATATACTAACTTCTGGGTTTTTGACTGAAACCTTAATAGTCTCAACAGTTTTTCATTTTGTTTTGTTTTTTTTTTCTGTACAATTAAATAATTTAGGATCCAGGTGTGGTAATTCCATACCTGTAATGCCAGCATTTTAGAGGTGGGGGCAGGAAGATCTGAAGATCAAGGGCAGTCTTGGCAACATAGTGAATTGTGGGCTAGCCTGGGCTACATGATACTGTGTCTCACAAACAAACAAACAATCAGTCAGTCAATAATGAATCCCATAGTGGATCATATCTAACCCACCATAAGCTTGTAAAGGCATTGGGGCCAGTATGTCAAATACATACTTCTGTTTTACACAAAGTTAGTGCCAGGCACATAATAGACATTAAAAGGAAGCATTTGGTTCAGTCAGTGGCTCACTGTCCACCTAGGGAACGAAGTGTATGGACTAACTATGTCATTATAGTCCAAAGGCTGTATTTCTTGGAGAACTTCTCAAAGTGTAGTCAGAGAAGCTTAGGCAACCACACAGGCCTTAAGGGAGAAAGAGATCAAGGCCTCTTAGACATGAGGAATGATGTATGATCTATGATGTATGGCATCAGTGTCACCATTTCTGATGTGTTAAGTGAGCTTGTGCTGTGTGACAGCAGCTGTCCTGAGTGTTGAATGTGACTGAGTCAGTCAAGCCAAAATTTTTGCCTTTTCTGGAATTTATGTACTAAGGATATCAGGAAGCTTACCATGAAAGGCACTTCCTCAGTGTCATGGAATTTAATGTCTTCAGTCTAATGTGGCTTTGCTCCACGACTGAGCTGCCCCCACCGCCTCTGTATTTACTTTGGAATTCCATTGTTTATAAACACTCCTGGAGCACTGCTCAGAGGAATACTGTCTTGGAAATAGTTTCTATCTTTCTAATGAAGGATTAATTAATTTTTGCCCCTTTCTGGTTATGTTTGAGACACTGTTTGTCTGAACCGGCCTTACACTTGCAATCTTCCTAAGTACTAGGATTAAAGATGTATGTCTCTATTCCTGTCTCTCAGTTTTTATCTCCTAAGGTTTTTTTTCTTTCTAGATTGTCTTATAAATTTCAAAATGGTATTCGTCGATATCATTTATCACTAATTTTGGAGCATACTACATATCCATGTTTTGTTGTCTACTTCTCTACTATAGATGTAGAAGTGTATGTACGCATCTGTGATATATTTGGGTACGGTACACACAGGAACTTTGTGTGGCTCAGTGCCACCTGACCTGTCTCTCTCCCTTCAGTATCCTTTGACTGTTTATGGCAGAACGAGTCTTTATCTTTGGCCTAGGAGCACAGTGTGTACACTTCTAGTATGTCTTATCTTAATTCTTCATTTCCTGTTTCTCCGGTATATAATATATTCAAGGGAATAGTAGCGTTTTTTTAAATTTATCTTTATACCACCATGTTCTTGTAGTATGTTTGTTGAATTGAATTCAGTAAAAATTATGAAAAATTAATTTTGCGTTTTATGATTTCAATGTTCCTAATTTAAGGCATGGTTTGTAAGTCTGTCCATAGACGTCAGAAAACTGGGCTCCATGGTTTATGCTTCCTGCTTGGTGCCCCGTACTCAATCCCAAATACCCTCCACACAAAAAACAAAAGCAGAAAAACGAAAAAAAAAGAAGAAAACCTCCTTCCACCATTCCAATGTTCCCTTCTTCTCACAGGTCACGCTCTACAGCATGTATGTGTCGATAATGGCTTTCAATGCCAAGGTCAGTGACCCTCTTATTGGAGGAACATACATGACCCTTTTAAATACTGTGTCCAATCTCGGAGGAAACTGGCCTTCCACAGTAGCTCTTTGGCTCGTAGATCCTCTCACAGTGAAGGAGTGTGTAGGAGCATCAAACCAGAATTGTCGAACACCCGATGCTATCGAAGTAAGTGTGTTTTAGTTTCAGATAACAATGAACACGTTTTGAGATGTGTTTACTGTGTCTAAAAATCATATATCCCCATAGCTTTTAGTATGAAAGTGTACATATTTTAGCTCTATTATAAGTAAGAGTAATTACAAATCTGTATCAGTAAGACCAGCTCAGGTAAAGGTCCTTCTCAGCAAGAGAGCTGTCTCTTCCATACTGAGGTTGCTGAACTGCCTTTTACAGTGCTGAGAAAGGGCGCCACTGGCCCTTTATACACAGCAACTGTAGCTAAAGCCCAATGGTGAGTGTTTCATTGGTAAATTACTTCAAAGTGATATTACTTGTGGGCCAGGCATGGTGAGGCAGAGGCAGGCAGGTCTCCATGAGCTCCAGACCAGCCTGGTCTACATAAGGAGTTCTAGACCAGCAGGGACTACATAACGAGACCCTGTTTGTCTCAAACAAACCGAATTAATTTTGTCTACTTTTAGAATAAATTCATTGGAAATTTCTTCACATTTTTAAATATGAAAATTCCATTTTGAAAATCAGTATTGTTTGTAGTAAGTGCTCAAAGTTGTTTTTAATCCTGTTAGTAGGGTTGAAGAAATAAACGTAATGAACATAGCCAGACACCATGACATATGCTTATAATTCTGGCACTTGGAGCCTGCAGCAGGAGAATTGTGAATTTGAGGCCAGTCTGTTTTCCACATAAGCCTGATCTTGTCTAAAACCAAAGAAACAAAATAAACAGACATCAGTATAGCTTACCATTTGAAATAAGTGAAACATTGAATGAAGTCTTTTCTCAAAAATGTATTTGATTATTCTCCTTAGTTACAAAGTAGAAACATTAATTATTGAATACTTCCATAATGAAATCACAGAATATGGGTCCAAGATATAGCTCAGTTGGTGTAATGCTTGCCCAGTGCAAAGTTCTGCGTTTTACACCTAAAACCAGACTTAGTGATATATGTCTCTAATCCCAGCACTACAGAGTTGTAAGGAAGAGATTCAGAAGTTCAGGTTATCCTTAGGTGTACATAGTTTGAAACTAAGCTGTCTTAGACCTTGTCTCTATAACAAAGAAAAAGTTATAGCGTATTTGTTATACTGTTATACTTTTATTTTTATAGCTTTGCAAAAAACTTGGAGGCTCATGTGTGACGGCTCTGGATGGTTATTATGTGGAATCCATTATCTGTGTTTTCATTGGATTTAGTTGGTGGTTCTTTCTTGGTCCAAAATTTAAAAAGTTACAGGATGAAGGACCATCTTCATGGAAGTGCAAAAGGAACAATTAATGCCAACATTACTGGACATTTTAGAAGGTAATTGTAGTTTAGTTTTACTGAGAAAGCTATGATAATCATTGTATAGGAGTATAAAATATTGTTTAATTTTAACTTAAAATGTCAAATAGTTGAAAAATAGAAATTTCTTTATATGTTTGATCATATTTTTCCTTGCCTTATTAATGTATTTAACGTTTACTTAAGGCCAGGAAACAACTCTTTCGGTTGTATTACTTGGTTTCTGTTAATTTACTGACCAAAGCATATTTTAAGCTGCAATGGAATAGTCGTGGTTGCTCACCATGCTGCCAAGTATTGTTGTTAGTACCTGTCATTGAGTTGTAGTTAACATTTTGGTACAATGTATCAAGTGGGACAAAGCTTAATATTCAGGTACTAACTAACTAGTTTGACTTTATTGGAAGTTAATTCTCACTTTAAATTGTAAATTTGTAAAAATTTATGTGGAATCTGATGCAAAGAAAATGTAGACTATTAAAACATTGAGTTGTTTTTCTGACCATAACCACATTGTACAAATATGAATCTGTTAAAAATAACTATTTTAAATGTAATTTTTGCTTTTGTAAGCATGAAAGATTTATAAAAAGATTATTCAAACTATTTTTTTATAAATGAAAGCTATGGTTTTTAATTTATTGATTTCCCCATCCCTCCCTTTTGGGGAAGCTATTTTGATTTCTTGTTAACTCTTGCCTTAGTTCACGGTATGATTTTTGTCACAGTGCGTCACGGCACACAGACAACCAGTGAGGGGATCAAGTTTGTGGTGTGTGTGGTTGTGGCTGAACTGTACAAATAAAACTTATGTAGTTTTTTTTAATTACTGTGAAAAGAAAATGTAAACTTACAATTAAATAAAATTTCAATGAGTTAACACCATAAATCTTAAAGCTACTATTTTAAAGAGAGAGATTTTTGTGCTTTTGACAATCACCCTGTGGGAGATGATTTCTTAATCTTAACTAAGCACTTATTACTTTATGCCAAATCAGGAATGGTATTTCTGTTTCTTTTTCTTTTTTTAAGATTTATTTATTTGTTATATAGACAGTGTTCTGCCTGCATGTTTGCCAGCATGCCCAAAGAGGGCACCAGATCTCATTATAGATGGTTGTGAGCCATCACATGGTTGCTGGGAATTGAACTCAGGATCTCTGGAAGAGCAGTTAGTGCTCTTAACCTCTGAGCCATCTCTCCAGCACCCAGGTATTTCTGTTTCTTAAAACACATGCTTTTTTCGGGAACCATTTTACAACTTTGTGGGCTACCAAAGAAATAGCATTACTGTTGGATCAAGTCCACAGTATCTGTGCGAAATTTCAAATATAAATTGAATGTGATAACTTTTTTTTCTCCCCAAGACGGGGTTTCTGTGTAGCCCTTGGATGTCCTGGAACTTGCTTTGTAGACCATGCTGCCCTCAAACTCACAGTGATCCACCTGCCTCTGCCTCGTGAGTGCCACTACTGTCCCAGCCTAAGTTAGTAACTTTTGATGAGAAAAGGCCAAGGAGCTGCTTTCCACCTTTAAACAACCCCCATCCCTTAGGGTTTTTTTTTTTTTTTGAAATAATGTCTTTTATGTGGCTCAGGATGGCCTCAAATTTGCCTTAGTCCTCCTGCTGTGGTCTCCCAAGTACTGAGATTACAGGCATGTGCCGCTACAAACTCCAAAAGAGAATAGCAGACAAGAAATAAACTAGAATGGTAGTTGTTGGAAGGCCTTGCTGGTCAGAGGGTGCAGTCTATCATGGCCTGGCAGCTTTCTCCAAAGCTTAGCAACAAGAGGACTCCCCCACCCCCTACCCCCCAGGGAGACTTCCTGCTCTGTACCTGCCCCTTATCTGGAGAATGTCCCTGGGCCAGGAAGACTGGCATTATCTGAAAGCTGTCTCTAAGCCTGATTGTCTGATTTGTCTTTAGCATGACCCTTGGCACAGTTCCCTGCTGGACGTCAGCCTTTCCCATGCTGCACATGTGCTAATCAAGACTTGTATTAGGAGCTCTGCTATAGATCCAGCTGCAACATACAAAGCCTTATGATAGGGAGTGTGCCACTTAATGCAAATTAGGGTTTGTCCCCAGGCACCCCAATCCTATATATTTCCTATACGCTGGAATAAAGTTTAGCCGATTCACGGAAGTCATCTCCCAGAGGGCTGTCTCCTGGTTGTCCTGACAGCCCTTTGAACCCTGTTCCTTGCTTCTGCTCCCTCCTCCCTAGTGGACCAATGCACCAGTGATCTAGAGGAAAAAGCAGAACCACAGTAGCATTAGAAAAGGAAAAGAAAACATGGAGTCCAGAAATTGTGAAGATGAATTGTAAGGAGTTTGTTACCTCTAGGAAGCAAGAATGATGACCATATGAGTGGGACTAGAGACTTGTTCCCAAACAAATGTTTTTCTAAGTAGTTGAAACTGAGCATTGTCTTAAATTTAGTGGAAATAAAGGCACAGGATGTACAGGAGAAAGGGAGCAATTTGTAGGGTAAACTTCTAGAAACAGAAGAATAAAGAATATATATAGTATATATAGTTTTAATATTTTATTTTTAAGATTATTTATTGTTTCATGTATGTAAGTTTTTTGCCTCCATATATGTATGTAGGTATACTACATGCATGCTTGGTTCCCAGGGAAGCTAACAGAGGTTGTTGGTTCCCCAATATCCCCAGTTATTGTAACTGGACTGGAGTTACAGAGGTGTGAGTTGCCATGTTGGTTTTGGGACTTGAACCCAGGTCCTCTATAAGAGTAGCAAGTGCTGTTAACCACTGAGCCAAATCTCCAGCTCCAAGAAGATAGTATATTTTAATATTTATTATTGTAAAAATTAATTGATCAACTTCATTATTTTATCTTTTATGAAAAAAAGAATTAAATGTTGTTAATTCTTCAGGATCAGTATCAAAGTAAATTTGCTAATTGCCCCTCAATCTAGAGTTGGGCAACAGCCCTCTGACATTTCTTCCTTTTTCTTAGCCCTTCCATCTTTTATCTATATTCTTCATTACAAGTATAGATTTCTTATAAAGTGTAATTAGAAAATAAAACTTCTTTCTTTAGGACAATTGGTATCTCCCGAGTGATGAAATCATTCTTCTCCATTATCTAAGCCACATATTCCAGCAAATCCTGTACATCATAATTCTGCCTAGGACCAGCTATGAGAATCCCAGGTTGAAGAAGTGCTGTGTACTCAAGTTAAACTAAAGAAAATGTCCTATGGGTATTTCTCCTTTAAAATCCGCAGTGAGAGCTGGAGAGGTGGCTCAGCAGTTAGGAGTACTGACTGCTGTTCCAGAGGACTCCAGTTCCATCCCATCACCCACACGGCGGGTCACAGTCTTGTGACTCTAGTCTCAGGGCATCTGTTGTTCTCTTCTGGCTAGTGTATGCACTCGGTGCATATCCATGTACTCAGATAAAACACCAATACACATAAAAATAAAGAAATCTTAAAAAATTAACAACTTCTGATTACTGCCTTGGCCCAGCACTGCAAAAAGTTAAATAGAAGAAAACAAAGAAAAGCTCTTCCTTGGAGCACTACACCTGTCCACTGTGGTCATCATTACAGGCTCCTACACTATTAGTTGTAGCAGCCAAAACTTAGTACTTGATTCAAGATACCATTCAAAAGTCTTCATATAAACTAATCAAGAGGATCCATTATTTTAAAAGGTAGGTGTTTGGTAATTCCTGTTTTACACAAAAAACAGATGCACAGGAGAAGGTAAGTGATTCCCCCCGCCCCCTTTTTTTTTTCCAGACAAAGTTTCTCTGTGTAGTCTTAGCTGTCCTGAAACTTACTTCGTACACCAAGCTAGCCTCAAATGCATGTTGATCCGCCTGCCTCTGCCTCCTGAATCCTGGGACTGACGGCGTGCATCATCACTCCCAGCAGTAAATAAGTGATTTTTCTAAAGACAGGTTGCTAGTAGAGTCAGTTCCAACTGTGGTCCCCACTGTGAAGCTACTGAGCTGCTGCTGTTGCTCTCTGATTACCAGCTCCTCACCTGTCCCACACCATAGTCCCTTTGTACCATCTAAATTAGCTCCTAAACAGTGACAAGCTTCACACTGCATCTCTCATTCTTAGACCAGTATACCAATCTAGTATACCAGTTTATATCCTTTGGTTCATAACCTTATCCTGCACTTAAAATAGTCCCGTAGAAGTGAACTCCCACCTCTCATGTGCCAAGATTACAGGTACATAACCTGGTTTGTGTGGTGCTGGAGAGTGAACCTAGCACTTTGGGCCTGCTGCCCAAGCACTCTACTAACTGAGCTAGCATCTCCAGCCGCAAGAGTGAACTTTAAATCCAATTATTTATCAAGGATGAATTCTACCTAAAAGAGACATCATCTTCTGAACTTAGAAAGTATGAGAAAGTTTAATAAAATGTTAATGGGGAGAAGAGGTCAAAACTAGACACTGAAGTAGTTAAGAACACATACTGTACTTGTAGGGAGCCTGCAATCAGTTCCCAATGCCCATATCAGATGGCCGCCTGTAACTCTAGCTCCAGTGCAATCCCTGACCTCCACATGTGTCTGCTCTAAGGCATACATTCACATACAGACGATGATCTAAAATTTTTACAAGTATTTTTAAAAGTCAAATTTTGAGTTTTGATATAAGTAAATTGAAAGTAAAGGAATGGGGATGTGTGGTTGAGTGGTAGAAGCTTGCCTAGCTAGCAAGGGCTCCTAGGACAGATCCCTAACACAAAGGAAGGGAGGAGAGTGAGGATAGCAAGATTTGACTGAAAAGGCAGAGCCTGAAGCAGGGATAGAGGGCAGGGATTCCCCTGGAAATGAAAGCTAATGTGAGTGGTTAGTGCTGTGCTTTTGAGATGAGATTGGCCAGCTTTGTTTTCTAACTTTCCAAGCAGTCCTTGGAACTCAAGGGAGACTTAAATATGATGTCTTGGTCCCGAGATGAGAAAGCATCACTAGATGCTTCTAATCTCTAGAGGACTGTTTCACTGTTGTCCATTTACAATGATACAGAATAATAGCTTCCTTTCCTTAGAAATGTTTCTCAGTTCTTTCTGGTATGTTGACACAAGTATCTGTGTGTGCACATCATCTAAGCAAGTAACACAGACTTCCCAAGTGAGTGTAGTATGCCAATGTCATTCATAAAAATGGGAAACACTGATTCACAACATTATATATTTGATTTCTATAAGGTAAGTTTATTGGACTTTTTCATCTTTTTATTTCATATTTTTGCAGTGCTAGAGACCCAGCGCAGGGCTTCACATGTTAGGAAAATTCTAATGTAATGTTTTAAACATATTTAAATAGAGATGATAAATACTGAACCCATGCAGAGTTAAACAATAATACCAAGATTCCAATACTTCCAACATCAACTGTAGAGTTTGAAAGTGTCCAGGACACTCTCAGGTGTAGTAATTTGCTTAAAAACAGAAAGAAAAAAAAAGTGTCCACCCATGAAGCCATGAACAACACTGACTCAGCGACCACGTGTGAGAAAGCATGGAGCCGTGCAGCCAGGAAGGCACCCCCACATCTGTGTGCACAGTTCTTAGTGCACACATCTTGGAAGACCAGCTGATACCCAGAGACTCAAAGCCTCCACCATAAGTGGAATGTTAGACATTCTTACAGGCTCAAAAGCTCCTGGGTAAAAGATAGTTTTATCAGGTAAGGTATTTTAGAAATTACCAGGTGCAAGGGGAAAGGCCAGCTCTTTCTTTGGGGCAAAGTTAAATTTATTAGCACAATACATGTTTCAGCTTAACAAATAGGTCTATCTCCATCTGTCTTTATTTTTTCATTAAAAATATTTAGAAAGCCAGGCACAGTGAAACACATCAGTAGCCTCTGCACAGGAGAAGCTGAGAAAGGAGGGTTAGTGCAGAGAGGCCAGCCTCCGCTCCATAGAAGAGGTGGAGCACTGTGGTAGAGAGTCTGCCCGATGTGTAGAAGGGCCTGGGTTTGCTCTCCAGCACCATAAAACATGTATGGCAGGTGGATCTCTGAGTTTGAGTCCAGCCTGGTCTGCAGTGCTAGTTCCAGGACAGCCAGGGATACATAGAGAAACCCTGTCTCCAAAAGCAAATAAATAAATAAACAAACAAACAAATAAATAAATAAATAAATAAATAAATAGCTTATGGAAAAATGCAGCAAGAATAAAAGGATCATGTATATTCACCCAGATTTCCTAATTCTT
>CABHPQ010151958.1:6622-27210 GCA_902168405.1 Peromyscus aztecus
GTGTGTGTGTGTGTGTGTGTGTGTGTGTGTGTGTGTGTGTGTGTTATACCTTACTAGGTGAAAAAAGAGTGACTGTACTATGCCAGAACACATTCGTCCTCTTAAAATCCATTATTGGTAGATTTCCAGGGTTCGATTGGAAGACTACTCAAAGTGTGTTTTAACACTTTATCCTCATTTTCCCCACCGTCTTGCTATGTCTGCCCAGTGACTGGTCGTTGTAGCGTCCCTCCAGAGAATCTTAGTTGTCTCCATTCTAGGCAGAGCCCAGTGTCCACATGCTTTGGATTGTTCTTTATATTACTTATTTATATGTGAAATCTGTTGAAGGATTTATAGTGACACATGCTATTTTCAAGAATGTGTTATGTGTGCTTGAACTCCCTTAATTATTTTCCTTTTGCTCATGTATCATTTTATGAGGTCACAAATGAACTTTCTGTCAGGGCACTGTGGCCTCCAGGCAAAAACAACTCTTACCTCAAAGGGGATAGTGATAGTTTATTCTGGAGCTAACTATAGGTGGGCATGGCCCAGGAACACAGATTCTGGTTACTTCTAGTTCTATGTTTCAATGTAGTAACAGCTCCATGAGGTCTTAGTACTAACAGAACAAAAGAAATCATAAACCACCACACTTTCACATATGTTGATAGAAACATAAGGTAGATGGGTTTCTAAAGGTTAGAGGAATCTCACTATAGGCATCAGATGCACTCTGATGGCATTCTTAGCCTTTTGGTGAGTGGGAATTGGAGTTTTTTTTAGTATATTCTAAGGAATATATTAGTAGTCACGGAAGTGTTAAATCACATAAGAGATGATAACAAACGGCTATTTACGGCCACAGAAAGCCCAGGATAATTTGTAATTACCCCTGGACCTGTAACATCTCCACAATCACGGGATTTCGGATCAGCACACTGTCAAGCAAGTGTGTCTTCTTTCCAGGAATCTCCATCCACAGTGGTAAAGCACTTTAGTCTAAAGAAGGGCTTTTAGGGATCAATAATTATGGTGAATAAAGTAATGCATTAATATAGAAAAGCATCATTTATCATTAACTTCACAAATGTCCACAGTCTTGTGGTTTAATGGGCACTCTAGCTCCAATTTGTCCCTCTGTGCAGTGTCATCATTCATGGTCTGAGCTCTTTTTTATCAGAAAGTGCAAGACAAAGAATTAAGTTTCTAAGGAACTAGAGAAAGCTTGTGTGATCTCACCCTTTAGCCTTCGGGAAATATTTTGCATAAAATCTGCTCTCTGATGCTTTTTTAAGTTTAGGGTTGAGAAGGTCCTTTGATTTTTTTTTTCTCTTTTGATTCTGAGATGTACTGAAAGGTCAAATGGGAAGGACAGTTAAGAAATTTGGAAGCTGAAAGGCTTATTTGTTCCAAAACTTAAGTCGTATATACTTGGCTGTTAGAAGAATGCATAGTTGTTCACATTTGTATAACAGGAAACTGGATAAAATCCCAACCCGCTTAAGATTCAAATATTTAATTTCAGAGTACCTTTAAGAATACTTTTAATTTGATTCTGTAATTCAAAGGTCAAAGGATAAATGAGAGAAGAAGGGGCTGCCTTCCTTTTTAGACCTGGGAGCTGGAATTTTTTTACAGCAGTTCTTGGTCCCTGTCCGAGAGAGAGAGAGAGAGAGAGAGAGAGAGAGAGAGAGAGAGGTGATTTATTTGGTTATGAGCTTGTTAGCTAAATTCAATCTCGTATTAGTGATGAAGAAACCGAAGAGTTCTACAAAAGCACACAATAGAACAATTTAAGTATCCTGATCTAAATGTAAAAGCCAAAAGGCATAAAAATGAGGAGAAACTGTTAGTGGTATCCCATACAGCATCACAGACAGTCTTTGTCTCTAGCTGCTTAGGACAATAAAGTCTCTCCTATATCCTACAAAATTATAAACTCTTAACTTTCCAGGGAAAGTAAGACTGCTTTCTTTACATAATTAGCATTATGTTCTAAAATGAACGAACAATATAACATTGAAATTTTCACTTTAAATGTTCTTTTAATATTTCTGATCACTTAGGCAATATGTTATAGAAGTTATTAGAAAATAAACTTTATTAGCCATTAATACATCTTTGCATATAATTATACATATCTATGAGATGAAGAAATGAAATGAATATGCTTACATATACACTTATGAATGCACATGTTTACAAAGATGATTGATCTTATATAAACACATATTCACAAAAGTATAAGTAGGCTGATCAGGTTTGCTGTCATAAAATGATGTAATGTATGGAGCTGCTTCTTCACATATGTTTTTGTTCATAGGTTGGATTCTTTCCCCCTTTTGGACTCATCCCTCAGAGAGATGCTTCATCAAATGGTATGGATATTTTTAAGATATTTGGTGCATATTTAAAATTTGCTTTCCCAGCAGGGTGTGCCAGCTGATACTCTCTACCGCACTGGGAGTTTTTTCTTATATTCTACTACACAGTTGCCAAATCTTCAGAAATTTGATGGGTAAAATGTGGAATTTCACTGTTTTAACTTGCATGCCTTTGGTTAAAACTAAAATTGGAATTTATAATTGAACAGAAGTTTTCCTCTCTGATGTCTTCACTCCGGGCTTTGGAGAATTTCTTAACAGTCCTCACTTTGCATATGATAATTGTTAACTAAGATTCTGTATGATTTCACTTTTTGTCTTTTTTTCTACTGCTTTTTTTGGTCTATAGAACCTTTTACCATTTTGTTATGATACGATACAGATCTCATTTTTAAGGATTAGATTAATTGATTCTATAAGATTTTTTTTCCTGCAGCTAGAGATGGGATTAAATATTTACCTCTGTCTTCTAGAATTTTCTGTTCCACATTATTCTTTAACCATCCTTCCTTTCCTTGTCTTTGCATCTCCCCTTTCTGCCCTATGTGCATCGCTTCTCTATTTGTAGTGCACATGCATTTCCGGAGTTCATGATTTCTTATCAGAATATTTTCAACCTCTAGCTATAAATAACATTAACTGATAAAATGGGAACTTGATATGAAAAATGTATGTTTGGAAAAGTAAACATATGACATACTGGAGGTGACATTTCTGGAGATCACACTATGCAGGGCAAAATCATCATAGGTTCCTCTCTCTGTACTTGGCAGTTCTACATGATGCTATTTAAAAAACAAAGCAAAACAAAACACATAAAATCTTTTCAAACAAAGGTAAGGGACGACTTTTGCAAATTACACACTTGATACAGAACTTGCCTTCTTTCTAGTGTTAAAAGGACCTTTCATTATCAATCTACTCTAAAACTTAAAAGAAAAATCATGAAAATAAATTTTAAATAACTAATACTAACACTTGGCATAATTCTTTTTTTTCAGCTTTTGAACTCAATTTCATGACATCTATTTTAACCATGTAACATTTATTTTCTGTTCTGTTTAAAGAAAACAACAAGGGAAAACAATCTGGAGACATCTAGAAATAGTCCTTCTTGTGACACCCCTTTGTCTCTTTTGAATTACTGCTAGCAAAAATAAGATGAATGGATTTTCCTCAAATCAGAGAGGTATTTTATAGCTGCAATGAACCTGATAAAGAGACATCACACTCCAAAACCACATGGTGGAAAAGACAGGAAGTGTGGGTTCTGTAAGGGATGTGTGAAAATGCCGCGTGTCCCAATCACTCCTCTAAGGACAGTTTGTATTTAGGTTCAGTTCTGAAGTGGCATTCAAGTGTCCTGTGTTCTCTTTACTCCTTGGGAATCCAGACAAAACTAGTATTGATAATAATGACTAGCCTATGAGTAAATATTGCCATTGTCTTATTTTCCGATCCAAGCCCATGGAACTATCTCAGAAATAAGTAAAAATGCTGTACAGAAAATACTTATTTAACTCCCCCTATATATTTAGAATATAAGAACACCCTATTATAGAACTGTTTCCAGGAAAATAATGCCATGAATTGATGATTTTAACCATGAGTGATTTTGTAGGCTGTGTTGGATACTGGCACAGCTAGAGGAAGCCCTACCTCCACCTCCTTCTCTTTCTTCAGGGTTACTGTGCTGTTAGGATACATAATGAAGTAGCTTGTTTCTACATTTCACCTAGGAAAAGAAAAATATTGTTTAAATGTGTAATCCAGTGTACCATATATTATTATAAACATTTGACATTACTAAATATCTAAGGGAAGGCAAATTTACAGGACAGCGCAGCATTGGTAACAACTTTTAAATTAGCACCAACAAGGCTGGTACATGAAAGGTGAATCCATATAGTTCTTAGGTAACAGTTTAATATTACATGTCATAAACCACAGAGAAGTTACACTCTCTGACATTGTGCTTTCATTATTTAGGAATTTACCCTCAAGAACTACTTAAGAAAGGTACATACAAAGAGCTCATTACAGAGATGTTTATAATGATCAAATAAGAATACATTTAAAATATAGGACCAATTTACTGAATCAAGATATAACCAGGTCATGTGCTATCATTGTGTTATAACACAGAATATATGATGGTGATTCAAGCTGAAGTATAATGGCAGGTTAAATAGCAAAGAGTAGAAAAGAAACCGTTGTGTGTAATGTTATCACAAGTAAAAATCTAAGACCTGTCCCAGAGGGGAAGCGAAGGAAGGGTAGGAATTATCAGTTTAATTATTAGTTTTAGAGATGCAAATTGTAGCTTTTAAAAAAGTGAATGTCTTTAAATGTGTGTATTGTATTAATCTATTGATTTAGTGAAACATTCGTGTAATAAGTCCCATCCCCTCGTCTTCAGCTTGTCCTCTATCCATTTCCTACTTAACATATGGATCCCAGTGTTAGCTTAGACATCTGTCTCTGGGTTTGGTTTCAGGACCTGCTGTGAAAATATGTGTCACTGAGATTCACTTAAGCTTTCTTATCTAATGAAACGTGCTCTCCCCATCTCATCTACGTGTATTTCCAAACAGACCTCTGTTTGCTGCAGTAACTGATATAATCGAGCAGGTGTTTATTGGCTTTCTAACTAACTAACTAGCACGCTTCTCCGCATACTTCCAGGTGTGGCAGTATGACTCTTTTGAAATACGATTTTGTATTTTGCTGTGTATCTATTCCTCCTTTGTTCAGATTGTCAGCGTTCTGTTGCTGGAACGTGCACCTGAAATAATTAATTTAGAATAAAAAAAAGGTTAATTTTACCTCCCACTTTTTGAGGTTTCCATCCCTAGCTATTTGACTCATGGTAGCCATGGAGTAGAGAAAAAGGATGAACAAAGCTGTTCACCTTATGACTGGGACAGAAATGAAGGAGGAGGTGTCCTACAGTTTCCTACAAAGACATCCCCCTGTGACTGAAGAACTCTACTAGGTCCTGCCTTTAACCTCTTTTGTCACTTCCAATGATGCCAAGATGGGGTCTGAAACTTAGCCACCTGGGCTTTTAGAATACCTACAAGGTCACAGTCCCAGAACAGGCTTTTTTTTTTTTTTTTTTTTTGGCTTAAAGACATGTCACCTCAGTTTTCACCCTTTGCCCCTTATTTTCATGTGGTGCACTTATTTGGGTATTTCTGCATCCCTTAATACTACTTGTATGCTTGAACTGGATTCAAGGTCCACTCTACTCTCGGCACGATTACCCTTTAAGACCCACCATAAATTACTTCTTGAAAGTTCTTGTTTTCAAATAAAGTCACATTTGGATGTTTTGGGTGGGTATGAATTTCAGGAAATTTTATTCAACTGTCTTTAAACAATAATACCAAGATTAAGGCCAGAAGAACCTTGGTAAGTATACCCTGGGGACCACATGGCTGGAACAATGTGAGAAAGGAGAATTCTGATTTTACCATATAGACAGTAACTTTGTGTTGCTCTGCCACAAACCGGGATGCTCCTTGCAACTCTGCACAGACAGCAGTCGTTTGCCTCAAGATACTGTGTAGTCTTGGGTACACTTCATGGAAATAAATTAATTCCCGAATCTTTGTGCTTCTAATTACAGGAAGCACGCTGCCCTGTGCTGCCCATCCTTTAAAAACTGGAGCAGATGCCATAGCTCCAGAACAAAAACGGGCTTAGCCTCCACACCATCCCTTCAAAGCAGCCATGTTCTGACCTTGTGAAACCAGCACTTCATGCCTTTGTTTGTTTGATGCCTTTTTAGCTTCTCTGGGGGAAAGGCCTGGGTGACTGTCTCCTTGCTTCGTGACATGTGTTCAGCAGATGAGGACTATGCTCGGTTTACTGCTTTTATTTTACTGTTCCACGGCTTCCCTCTATTTCTTCCTTGATGTATTTTAAAAGATTAAAAAAAGTACATGGGTATTCCCTTTCCTGCTGGAAACAAAAGTAGTCATGTTTTTATAAAACCTTATGTAGCTTGCACACGTTCTTTATGGCTGTGATGAACCTATTCCAAGAAGTCAGCAAGTGACCCCCAGCTCCATCTTCCAAGACCCTCAGGTGCAGGGCACTGCTTCCTTCTGCCCTGGGCAGCTCAGAGAGCCAGCCTTGGCAGGTCCCCATGTCACAGTTTAGCCTTCATCAGAACTGTATGGCAGAGAGCTCAGTGGAAGTGGGAAATTAATTCCAATTGGATAGACAAACAAGTCCTCTGGGCCTCAGTCAGCATTCTTATGAGAAATCTCAGCTCTACTTAGTTTCCCACCCTTGGCACATAACTTTCACATCACACTGAACCAGAAATAATGCAATCTTAGAATATTTCAGCTATTTGCAAAGCAAACTCAGTTAGTACCCTATGCCTAGGGTGAGGCACATGCTCACTTACTTGTTTGGCTAGAAAGAGTGGCAGATTCAACACAAAGTGAAAAAGCCAAAAAGCAGTGAATTTCCCTTTCAGTTCCAGAGTGTTTTATGCACAGAACAGATCTGAATAACTCCCAGGAAATCTTTAAGCCATATTCCATGTTCAGATTGTCAGACTGCAGATCTTGCATTCTATTTGACTTGATACAGATACCTCTTGTAAAATCTGAAAGGCATGATGACTTTTATCCTCACATTAAATAGCTCATTGCCTTTATTTGACTACATTTATCCAAATGAGTTTTTTAATGCATTTAATCTATAAAGAAAAGAAATATTTTAAATCTCCTCTCCAGACAGATTGTACATTATTTGCCACAAAATGAAGTGTCTTTTTTCCCTCCTAATCCTAAGTAAGAAGTCATTTATGCTTTAAATTAGAAGAGAGAATCTAATTTTGCAGCTTACTGACGTTTGTGATGGGACCTCTGTTATTGGCTCTTCATTCAATGCAGTGGAATACTCTGATTTACATCTTTAGGATGAACAGCGCTTCCATTTTGAATTGTAGGTTCACTTTAAATATGTTGCAGTTTGCATTGAGTTTTGTCTTTTTATGTAAGTCAGCAGATCCAAACATTTGTAGTCCATGTTCCCTCAAACTAGATTTATAAAACAGCTGACTCTTTGACATATTCTAAAATAAGTCATGGATTACGTATAGGACATTGGGGGCCTTTCTGGCTAATTATACTCCAGTCTGGAACATATGTCCTGTAACTGCAATCATCTATGTCTTTACCCTGGCTTCAGTAAGAGCTTTCTGTATTAAACACCTTATTATATCTTAACGAGTTTCTTGGTCTGCCGTTTCCCTTATAAGATCTATATTTCTTTTATAAATCTGAGAAATGAGATGTAGTTTTCTTCGCCTTTAATAGGCCATTACTTTTATTTAACTACACTGTCCAAGTGACTTTCATTGCAGTGTGTTTAATCCATCTGTTCTCCTAGGGGGCTGCCAGTTGGTTGCTGAACTCTGCTTGTGTCTCTGCTCAGGGTTCCCTGATGTTCTGCCTTCCTGGTCTCTGCACACGACCTTTCCTGATGCCACTGTTTCTTCTCCAGACTTCAGTTTTCCTCATAATTATTGTTTTAGATTAATTTTATTTTGTGGCCCTCTGTGACTCAGAAACTCAGCTAAACTCACATAGAGAATAAGAAAAAATATGACTGAAAGGCAGCTAGTGAGAATACAAGTTGTAGCGGTAGGACCTGGCTTCCTACATTTCTGAGTTCTGTGGTTGTTTGGGGGCACATTATAGCAACAATGGTCCCACTAATGTGAGCATTGCAGGAATGAAAGCTTTGCACAGTTCCACTGAGAGATCTTTTGCTTGATTAGAGACTGTGGTTTCTGTGCAGCTACCCATAGGACGCTTGGAAACCAAGAACCACTTGTTAAGGGCCCAATACTTGCCTTAGGTAAGTTCAGGGCCCATTATTGCCTATGAAATTGCTCTTCACGTGCGAAGGTCAGAGATCCTCCTATAAATATCCTTGTTGTACAGCCCTTTCTCTCTCATTCTCAGGCATTAAATATGTCCCGCAATCTTTAGAACTTAGAAACAACACCAAGAAAAGCATGGGGTCATTATTAACTATGACACAGAAGTATGCACCACTGGATTAGTCCAACCCCGAAGTAACCCAGCAGACACAAGATGCAGCATGTAGAAACAGCCTTGATTATTCTGTTGGACAGCTACCTATGTCTGGCTTCTTGTTTTGGCTACCATTGCTCATCTGGCTTGAATCTGACAAACTAGGACTGATGGCTGTTTTCTCAGGGGATGTTTGGTCCCCTGGTTCATGCTTCTGTCATCTGCTGTCAACCAGGATATTGTAGTAGCGAGTTAGGTGAAAGGATTGAACAAACTCTTCATCTTCTGCGATCATGCGTCCTGGATTTATGTAGAGAGATGGAATATGTGATATGAGGGCATTGCTTATGGGAAGTGATGATAGAAGGATGGGTGGACTTAGAAAGAGAATTTGGCAGTCATGGAAAAATAAAAGATTTCCTTGTGTGTTCATCACACAATGAGCATCATTATGGAGCACTTTTTTTTTCAAATGATCACTTTTATAAGTCTACGTGTGGCTTTGTATAAATGCAAATACACAGACTGGAGTCCTACACAGTTAGGGCTCACCACTGTGCTTTTTTTTATGATGTCACAGGTTTCTTTTAGCAAGGAAGTAGTCTATGTGCATGAAATACTGAGAAGAATCAACAAAGAAAATTCAGACTAGTTGTATTTCATTGATAGTCTATGGTTTATCATTTTGTCCTTACTTTTATTCTCATATAAAATTTAGAGCTTGTAGAAACTTAATGGAATAAAAAAAACTTGAATTAGTGGTGAAATTTAAAAAAACTTGTACATTTCACACAAAATCCCTGATATATGTGGTCTGTTGAAATAACCTGTACGTTGTAGCAACCTGTGATCAGAGCCTTAGACTGCTGGAGCTCTTCTTCAGGGCACAATATATGTGCTTTACCCTTACTGAGCCCCAAAGTCATAGACACTCTTTGCTGTCTTCCAAGTCAAATTTTCATGTTACCTTCCTCTGTTATAGATGCTATAGCCCCATGAGCCCCTGAGAGTCAACCTCTTTTGATGATGTTGTCCTTCTACTCTCTCAGAATTGCTCTTCATACACTCTACTTGTGTAAAATAGCTAGGCAGAAAAAGGTTAAATCCACCATGAAACAATCCTTATATCCCACCTACCTTTCCATTATTAGGTGTAGGTTGAAGTCTTTAAGCAATAGTGTAAAGAGAAGGGCAATGTATGTGTGGAGAAGAACCCTAGAACTCTGCAGGAGTCTCTCGATGACACCTTAACAACTGGACCACATGATGGCCACCTCTGTACCACCCAGATTTTGACTTCAGAATTGAAGATTTGATGCCCCTACTTTGGAATGCACTGCAGTGATGAAGAATCCAGCTGTCAAGACCCTCCAGCCTGCCGAGGAGCCACCTTTCTCAGGCACATATTGCATTTCTAAAACAACCTGTCCTTACTGGAGCATCTCCTTGAGATTATCCCTGTAACTGAGGGCATCTTAAAAGATTCCCTCAGCCTTACAGAATCTCACTGTGAAGGCTCCGCTGAAATTGCTCTGGTGTTTATGTCTTGCACAGTTTTGTTTTTCTCTCCTGCTTCTCCCTAAGTTTCGAGACTAATAGCACCTGCTACTAATTATATCCTCCCACGCCACACTATGTGCCATCATTTCATTCCTGCAGAGATGGGTGTGTGACAACCCTGAAGAAGGTGCAGAGCAGAGATGGGTACCAGTTACAGCTGTACAGTGACCCACATGAGCATCTCAAGCATAAAACAGTCTCGACACTTGGAAGTTGTGGAGAATGCAGAAGGTGACTGGATATTGAGTCCACTAGCATCACTTTGAAATGTTTTTCAAACACCTTTTCATCCTTTCTTTGGTGTTGTTAAACTGAGCCCTCAGACATATGTGTTAAATTCATATCCTGGTTTATTCAGGGGTCAGTGCAGACACCCTGTAGAAGACTGTAATAGATTCTGTCTTGCCCAGAGAACTCTTTTTCCTCAATAGTCTGTCTGTACTTCTTCATGGGTGGCGCCATACCACTTACCCCACAGCCAGCTGCTTATGGCTAGGCTTGTATGCATTGCAACAAGAAGGCTGTCTTCTCTCACGTGGAGTCTTCCCAATAGGCTTATCTATTTTACAAAATGAGTTCTTGGTATATGTTCACCACAATCCACAGTTCCAAACTGGGCAGGTAAGAGACACAGCTCAAATTAAATGCTCCTTACAGGTTTGGACAAGGGATCAGGAACTCCAGAAGACATGCCATATATGAAACAGAATTGGAGCCTTGGAGTGGTTTGTCAAGGATATGGTCTTGGAGCTTGTAAACATTTTCTCTACATTCCTGTTCATTGCTTTTACCTCAACCCAGAATTAACTATTATTCTTTCCTTGATACTTCTCACGTGTATGTCTGTATGTTTATGTTTCATTCTTAAAATAATTTTGGACACAACTACTAGCATTCATCTTTGCTGAGATTCTGGGTAAGAAGTAACATATTACTGTACTATTTGTATTTCTCTAGTTGATGATGAAATAAATCGTTATTTCCCACATATTTATTGACATTTCCCCATTCTTATTGAGAGCTTACCAACACTCAATGTGCTAGACACTGCATGCATGTTAATTTGGAGGGAGAGAGCAGAGTTCTCCAGAGAACACCGCCGGACTGCGCTGCCTCTTTCCCAGACCCTGCAACCTACCTATCCCTTCATTTGTAAGTTATGCCACTAAATAAATCTCCCTTTTAACTATGTGGAGTGGCCTTAACAATTTCACCAGTATTTAAGCAACCTGAGGCGATTTCAGAGTTAATATGAGAGAGGTTCTGTCTGTCTTCCAATTCTTAGGATTCTAGGCTCTTGACCACATAATTATCACCTCAGAAAAGGAAAGTCAGTGTGTGGGGATGTGATGCACACACTGTTAATTAATAAACAAGAGATGAGGGATGTGTAAAATGCTCAGACAGTATGCAAAGAAGGAGGCAGGAATGAGTGCGGACCTGAGGTGCAGTGAGAGGAAGCTTCTGACCAGTTCTACCCAGCCTACTGTGGTTTCTTCTGCGAATGTGTTTTTGTTTTGTTAACTGAAGTCAGTTACTTTCTTTTTCTGTTGTGATATGAAATGGTAAAACGGAAAAAATTATTATTATTATTATTATTATTATTGCCATTTCAACAACTCTGCTCATGTTCTTGTTTCCCAAATGTCTCACATAAAGTTCTTTTAGGCATGGACTTCACCATCTTCCTTCTTTTAACATTTAAGAAAACTAAATCACAGTGAAATTGGAATTCTTTCAGGACTCTGGGGCTGATTGACAATGGAGCATGGCCTAGTGTCTGGCAGTCCTTACACCGTCTGACTCATTTCCTTCTGTATCCGCTTACCCAGAGATGGAGAAATCTGTATCTTGAAGTATCATTTAACATACAGCGTTGTTTTGAAGAAATTTATATTTGAATGTATAGGTGGGCTTTAGATATGAAGATCTCACTCTACGTCATGGGTGGATAAGCTCATTAGATAAAAAAAAATTCTACTAATGGTGACAGAGAAGATAGATTTAAATGGCCTTTAAAATATTGCTTTCCTAAATGCACAGAAGACATTTGTCAAACTGCTATTACTCATACTCAAAATATAGTTAGTAAAGAGAGAACAAATCATTTGCATATTAGAAAGATTATAAATCAGTGGGTGGCATATTCATACCATGTAGTGTATATTTATTTGTGGTGCTCTGGCATTCATTCCCATTCCTAATCAGTACCTTGGCTTTTCTTGGGATGACTCGACTTTCTCTTATTCTGTGTGCCCTTTCAAACATTCTACTGCAATTTGTAGGACAAGTAGCACATCACTTTCCACCAAATAATGTAACTTTATATAAAACTAAGCAAGTCTCAAGGTAAAATAATCTTTTGACTGGTGATTTTCTGTCATACTTCTACTTATAATATTCTTTTAAAAATCATCACTGGTCATACATTGTCTTGAATGTACAGCTCACAAATGAATCCACAGTTTGGGAAATGTTCAGTTAGGTCCCAAAGAAACCCAGGACAAATGGCTAACTGAGATGCTAATTAACATATCAAAACAGACTCTGGCCACCAGTCTCTCTCATCTAGTCCCCTACCCAAGACCACTCTAGCCCCTGAGTTCTGCTTTCTTCTCCCTGCTTCTAATTCCTATATAACTCTACTATTTTGGCTACAATCTCTCCTGGTTCTTGGCTCTCTTGGTGCTCTTGGCCTCTTGGTTCTTCTCCCTTTCCTGGTCCCCTCTCTTGCTCCTTTCTCTTCTCTTCCTATCTCTCTCTCTCCCCACTATTCTTTCATGACCTGATCTATTCTGGTGGCCACATTCAGTTTGGATTCTCCTAGATGCCTTTTGGTGTTCTCCCACTCATATCTACAATAGAAACCTTCTCCTCAAACATACCTAGGAGTGGTCATGTCTCATTTCCATCATTCATCTCATTTATAAAATGGTTTGAATGTGGTTGAACTGAACTTGGAAATTATCCTCCATAGAGACCTACTGGGAGGTGGTAAGTGACCCAGTCAAAGCCAGTCAGATGGAAGAAGAGTCATGGTAGGATATGAGGATAGGAATTTTATAAAAAACACAGGTATTTTCTTACTGTTAAAGTAGAGGGCACCATGATAGTCATGGTGGGAAGTTGAGGGTGAGGCTTTGTATTAGCAAAGCACAGTGGAGCTTAGATAGAAGCAAAGCCTGGGTGATGTTATTGGAGTAACTCTGTCAAGTCACTTTATCCTCCAGAAATCTATACAGGTCAGTTATGTAAGTCAATAGTTTCCTACATTGCTGGGCAATCTTAGGATGAAAATGTTGGATGTTACGTTATAATTTTATCCTCTATTTTCTATTTCATTATGGAAAGGATATGATTTTCAAGGATCTAAGTTAGGACTGGGACTTATTCACAGGAAGTTGGATAAATGATACATTTCAGCTCATTGCTTGCTTCAGTGAATTCTGGATGAAAATTCATCCCTCCAACCCTGGCAGCTTCTGTGGAGTATGCGTTCTCAGTGACTCACTCCTGAGAAGCAAGAGCTTTGCTGTCAGGATGGGGTCATGCCTGCTTGGAATGAAGGTGACAGTGCATGAGCCATCCATCATGGATGATTCAAGGGGACTCTGTCATTGTTTCTGAAGCCTAGGAGAAGTAACTGAGGAAACAAAGATATCATCCTTTAGCCCCAGGAAAGATAGTAGCTAGTGATGTGAAGGGATATATACCACAGCCATAGTATGACTTTTTTTTGGAAGTGTGCTCATTTATGTAGAGGGTACTACTGGAAATTGTTATTGCCCCTTTAAAGTTGAGAGCACTAAGAAGTTAAGCAAAAGATGCCCCACTTTTCATGGGCAAGTGAAATAATAAAATCTAAATGTACTTTGTTCTCTAAGTTCCACAGCCCATAAAGATACAGAAGTCATGAAAATGACTGGGAGAATTGTGGGTAAGTGCTGGCCTTCAGGCATGACATAGTCATAGGCACCTTGAAATTAGAACAGCTGTGACTACAAATATGAAACTCTCAGCAGATTAGGCTTGTTGACATGGCTTTGTTGAAGGTGAGAAGGGCACATGCAGGTTATCAATTATTTGTATGTTGGGAGGGTGTTTCTCAGTGATGTAGTTTCTCATAAGCTGCTCATATTCTTATAAATACCCCATTACTCATACTCCTTTTGAAGCCCCAATAAACTCATTAGTTCACCTAACTAAATTTGTTTTTGTTTGCATTTTTACAGTGCTGGGTCTTTGCACCTGCTAGGCTAAAGCTACACTACTGAGCTAGAAACACAGCCCATCAAGCTGCACTTGAATGAAGTTAATTCTTTGTGCTCTTGCTGCCTTCCCTATCTGGGTGAATGGAAATAGACTCCCCAGGAAAAGGTCATATTCATAGAGATGATTATTTTAACTATGTACATTAGAGAGAACCTTGTAGAAATTAGACATGACACATATAGGTTTGACCGCTACCAATTCTGAAATGAAGTTGTGAAATGAAATGTCAAATTAAGCATGAATACTATGAGACATTGTATCCAGAAGTGATTTATAATATTCACTTAATATTGGCTTTTAATAAACTCTTCAGCTATATCTTTACAAGAACAGTGTATTCACTTCAGAACTCTTCCTACAGGGAAAGTAACAGTAGACATTGAAACCAGATTGATGGTAAAAGTCCTTGTTTTGCTCATTTCTCTCTTTGAGACACTTGGAGGCTCTTTATATGGCTATCATAGTTACTTTTCTCATTGCTTTGCCCAAGTGACCTTAGAGAATCACCTTCAGGAAGGAGAGCTGCTTTTGTCTCCTGGGTTAAGATGGGAAAGAGTCCATCATGGCAGGATGAGGGGTAGCAGGAACCCCAGCTAGTCACATTCTATCAGTAGTCAGGAAGCAGAGAGACAGCTGATATGGGCGTTTAGCTTGTTTCACCTGTTTTAGTTACTCTGAGAAGCAGACCCATGGGATGATGTAACTCACATTTGGGGTGGGTTTTCCCTCCTTGATTAAATTTTTATGGAAATGCTTTCCCAGACATGCCCAGAGATGTGTCTTCTGGGTGATTCCTAGTCCAGTCAAATTGACAGTGAAGACTGGCCCACACAGGAGTCACCTGAAAAATGGACATAATGCCAAAACCTGTTTTACCAATTTCCTTGTTGTTATTATTTTAGTTAGATTAAAAATTCAAGTAAATATATTGAAAAATATAAAATATATACACATATGAAACTCATGTATACATTTGTATAAAGAAACCAAGCACTAGCAGTATTAAGAAAGAACCACTGAAGGACTGAGTATTAGACACAGTATTGAGAAGAGTGATGAGCCTGAGCACTAAGGCTTCCTCACTCAAAGGATGTCAAAATGAACTACAAAGTTACCCAAAGATGAAGATATTATAATGTGTTGATGTTACATTATTTGACTTAAAAAACTTAAACCTGAGACTAACTAAATTTAAAAATATTATTTTTTAAGCATGTGATGCATGACAGTGTGTGAGTATATGTTAGTGTGCATGTGTATGTGTCTGTGGGGGCTAGAAGATGTGTATGTGTCTGTGGAGGCTAGAAGATGTTTCAGATCCCATAGAATTAGAGTTAGAGATAGTTGTGAGCCACTCAACATTGGTTTTGGACATCAAACTTGTGTCGTCTTTGAAAACAGTAGCTTCTCTTAATCTCTAAGCCATCTCCCCAGCCCCAGCCCTAAGGTTTTGGAAGTCACATAGTGTAATATGAACATTGTATTGATTTGAATGAGAACGGCCCCATAGGCTTAAATATTTGACTACTTGCTCCTCAGTCCCTACCCCATTGGTGGAACTATTTGGGAAGGCTTAGAAGGTGTGGTTTTGTTGGAGGAGGTGTGTCACTGGGGGTGAGTTTTGAGGAGGTGTGTCACTGGGGGTGAGTTTTGAGGTTTCAAAAGCCCATGCCACTTCCCAGTTAGCTCTTTCTGCCTTGTGTTTGTGGATCAGAGGTAAGCTCTCAGTTACTGCTCCCATACCGTGCCTGCTTGCTGCCATGCTTCCCACCCTGATGGTCATGGACTCTGATCCTTTGGAACTGTGAATCCCAAGTTAAATGCTTTCTTTTGCAAGTTGCCTTAGTCATGGTGTCTCATCCATAGCAATCGAAAAGTATCTAAGACATATATGCTATGCTATTTCCATATTCGGGTGACTGTAGTTAATTTCTTAGTGAAGATGCTTTACTACAAATCTAATACATAATTTTCTACCATTAAAATGTACTTGACACTCAGTCTTACCACGCTTGCCAGTCCTAGGGCACACAACACAGAAATGATCTTAGTGGTCTCTAATCCAGTCTCATCTTTTTCAGACAAAAGCCCCACCATATATGTCCAGCTAAGATAACTGAGCTGTGAAAAGGTAGGATTGAACATTTTGAGGAAGTGAGAATTGCTGTTTATGTCATTGTATTCTCAAACTGATACATTTTTTTCTCATTGATCCTTGTTATTCTGGAGAAAAATATAGTTCCTAACTACAGCAGCTGTGATTGTTTAGTCACTCAAGCCTATGTGCAAACTCTAGTCTACTGTCCGAGAAGAAACACCCAGGGAAAAACATGGGATGAGCTATCTTCTGGATGTAGGGGATGTGGCAACCAGGGAGAGATTTCCAATAAATGGCTGCTAATTTTGAAGCACTTTAGTCTCAGAATAATATCTTAAGCATCATTACAGGACCACTTTAATATTTTTTCTTACTATGATGTCTGTACACGTGTGTGTGGCTGGTGAGGTACATGCCATGATTCTGAAAGGGTTAAACTCTCCCACTCTCACAACTGAATTTAGTTCTCTGAGAAGAGCAAAACAGGTGTCTCTCCCAACAAAGGGCTGTTTATTCACAATACCTTTGCATTCAGGGATGAGGGAGAGAACAAACACAAGGCCTAAGCCAGCCTCACAGTGTCTCAAGGACAAATCCAGCAGCCCCCTTCTGAGTCCACGTCTGGACTTGCCCAAGCTTGTGCAGATTTATCCAAAAATGATAAGACTAAACCTCAACCAATTAAAAGTATACCAGTGTAACTGCTGCTTGTTTAACCAATTATGTACGAGAATACCTAACTGAAACTTGCTGTGGATGATTGATTGATAAATAAAACACTGATTGGCCAGTAGCCAGGCAGGAAGGACAGACAGGGCTAACAGAGAGGAGAATTGAGAGAACAGGAAGGCAGAGACGGGGAGACACCAGCCTGCTGTCCAGGGAGCATCATGTAAAGGCAGCAGGTAAAGCCAAGGAACACGTGGCCACATATAGATTATCTGAAATGGGCTGGGTATAAGAGTAAGAGCTAGACAATGGTAGGCCTGAGCTAATGGCCGAGCAGTTTAAATAATATAAGCATCTGTATGCTTACTTTATAAGTGGGCTATGGGACTGCTGGGGCTTGATGGGAGCTGGAGAGAAAAACTCTGTGCTGTTACCATTTTGTACAGGTGAGCTACCCGGCATGCATGTTGGAATATTAATAAACGCTCTTTGCTTTTACATACTATTTGAGTCTGGGGTCTCCTTCTGTGTTTCCTCAGACCTGTATAATTCAAGTGTGAGGGTTAGAGACCAACTTTGTAGAATTCCCTCCTTCCAAAATCTTTAGGTGGGTTCAAGGGATTAAACTCAGGTTGAAAGGCTTGCACAGCCAATGCCTTTGCTTGCTCTTCATCTGAGTCATCGAATCACACACACACACACACACACACACACACACACACACACCATACATACACAAATACACACATCACACACATAAGCACACACACATAGACACATCACACATGCACATAAACCTATACATTACACACATATCACACACATACACATAAACATAGCATATGCACATTTATGTTCTAAAATATAGTGGTTTCTATGAAAACCTCTAATAGTGAAAATTGAAGACTGTAAAGAAAGCAATCCTCTCTGTCATCCTAAACAGATAAGAATCTGTCTGTTTCTTACTTAGTTGGGGATTTGGAGATTTCATCTTTGGGATAATTGTATCAAGAGACTTTGAGTAAGGGACAGAAAGCAAATATAAAAATATAAGCTATTGTTACCTTACTACAAAGAGACTAATCCAGAAAACTTGCATTCTGAATGGTGAGACAATCTAGCTCTCTTTTAGATTTGTGTTTATGTTTCTTGGTACAACACTGCTGAGCATTTAAAGTTTACTCAGTGCATTCTTTCTTAAGAATTTGTACAGTTTCTGTAGCAAGTTACCAACACTTGGGGAAATCTCAACAAATTCTTTGGATTCCACTAAAAGAAAATATGCTCATTCATGTGGAATTTCTAAAATGTCCACTAATCACAACAATAAAAAACTGAAAATGATTATTAAACACTTGAGGGACACCTACACATTGAAGTACAAAGCTTAGCATAGCAGATAGGAAGTGGAATTAAAGGAAAATAGAAGCAATACATAGACTGGAAGGAAATTTTAAAAGAGATAATACTCTGTGGAAGGTGCCAAGTATCTAAAGCAGCCTTAAATATTAAAAATACATACTTGATAACATACATTAAAGTGGTAGAGTTAAAAAAGGTCTCCAAGAAAACAACCAAAAGCAGGTATATTTTATATTCAGGGAAAAGAAACTTGGAGAATAAACATCGAGATACTCAATACAAAAATCATTAATAAATCAGAGTTGATGAGGAGTCAGAGCAGTTCAAGAACTTAAAAGTCTTTTCTTTCAAATGCAAAGGTTTTCCTGTCCATCCTATAGCAGTATCTCATCTCAAAATTTCATAGATTTAACAACATCATTAGTTAAACTAGTAAAAATGTTTTGGATGCCCACGAAATCCATGTCTTCCAGTAGAGTAGGAGGTCAATTAGTGGGTGTTTGCTCTTGCTTCCAATAAGCTAGAGAAATAGAAATAAGCAATCTCACTCAATGGTACAAGCCATGTTTGAGGGCGGGGGCAATGAGGAAGGAGACAGTGCAGAGTGCTAGAATGGCTGTCTTAGAGTCCTTGACCATTCAGAGAGATCAGGAGGATTTTGTCTGAGAAACAATGTTTCACCTATGATATGAAGGAGATTGGACCAGATGCAACTAAAGATAGCCAGGGTGAGTGTTCCCAGCAGAGGAATGGCCAGCAGAATGAGGAAATGACCCACTCATAGAAGTCTGGGGTGGATAAAATGGGGAGGACAAGGGAAGGGTGGTTGGGTACAGAATTTTTAGAGATCTTAGAATTTGCCTTTTTCCCAGTGGATACATAACTAGAAGTCATTGAAAAGCTTAGGTAGGGATGGGTACTGAATAAAATTTGTGTCATTGTGACAATCACTGACCGAATTGGGGAATATTCGTAACTCTACTAGAAGTTTTACAAGGCTGTCTTGCAAAGTATATGGGTAATAAGTATGATAAGGATGAGCTGAATGAAAATGGAAGTGTTTAGGAATACCTAGTGTTATACTAAAAGTATGAATCTTTATAAGTTTTAAGGGGGCTACAAAGGTTATTCTGACTTAAAAAACCAAAAAGTAGGAAAAATAAATTAAGAACATCAAGAATATAAAAGAAAATATACATAAATATGTGTGGCCAGTATCTAAATAGTTTAGCAGTGCATGCTAGATACAACTCTATTGAGAGAGCTGTAAAATCTACATAAAAGGGTAATTTTTAAGGGAAGTTAAAATGACAATTTTCTCCCATGGTTCATGACATCTGGAGCTATAACATATACTGGTGGCTGCTGTGATGTACACTAGCCGTATATGAGTACAGTAGCAACTTTTAATCACAACATCTAGAAATGGACCAATCAGTTCTTTTGTGGTCTTTAAGAATAACCTCAATCATCATTTCAGGGTCCTTTCTTATTTTCTGCCCCAGTGAATGACACCTTGAACTTCCACTGGGGACTTAATAGGACAGAAAAGCTGTTCTCCACAGAACTTCTCCTGCATTGAACGCTTTTAGGGATGTGCTATATTATTTTTTTACATTTTTCTATAATTTCAGCAAGATTATAAAGGAAATGTATATGTGAATGATGCAACACCAGCACATATATGTATATATGATGCAGTGCCAGGACATTAAGTATAGTGGATTTTCTAATTACATATTTTTATTTAGATTCCTTATCATTGCAATTTTTGAAAATCAACATGATCATATTAGCCAATGAATTTAAAAGAAAACAATATAGATGTGAATCTAAATTTCACATAAGTTTTTATGCCTTTGAGCTTTTCCTTCTTTGCCCTTCCCATTCCCTCTTCCTCTCCCTCCCCTTCCTCCTCCTTCTCCTCCTCCTCTTCTTCTTCTTGGAAATTTTATTCAGTTTAAGAAAATAGTACGACAGAGCAAGCAGGCAAGCTGTAAATCCTAGGTGCTGCTCAGAGGGGAAGGAAAAGAAAAGAAAAGTTACGCCGGGCGTTGGTGGCGCACGCATTTAATCCCAGCACTCGGGAGGCAGAGGCAGAGCTCTGTGAGTTTGAGGCCAGCCTGGGCTACCAAGTGAGCTCCAAGAAAGGCGCAAAGCTACACAGAGAAACCCTGTCTCGAAAAACCAAAAAAA
>CABHPQ010151959.1:8845-26386 GCA_902168405.1 Peromyscus aztecus
GGGACCCTGTGGGAGAGGCATGGTGCACCCTGAGCTCTGGGACCCTGGAGATTATGCAAATTTACACCTGTCTGGAGGCCCCCACTGGGACCTTTTCCCTCTAAATCTGGTTTCTGTTGGCTATATCCTGAAAGCAGGGGCACCTAAGTGGGACCCCTGTCCATGAAGCAATTCTATGGTTGTTAATCTTCTTAAGCATTAATTATTTTAGAGCCAAATATATTTCTTGCAAAGAGTAATTCCCCTTTTCTTTGCTAAATTTCTAAAGAAAAATATGCAAAGTCTAATAAAAATTGACAGGTAGAAATGGGTTTTGGACACAAAGTTCTAAGGCAAGAGCACTGTGAACATTATGTAAATGCCAAGCAATAAAATGCAGCCTTTTGGTTTATTCTGAGGAAGTAAAGGGCACTGGGAAAATCCCGAGCTGCCTTGCAGCTCCTGGCATTGAAGGAATTCGCCTTTTGTTCACAAGTCACATTTTGATTTTTGTGTCCAAATGAGGAGTTCTGACAGAAGCATGCTCTTCTATTTGACTACAGCCTCCGTGTGGCTTCCTCGGTGAGCCTTTCTGGGTCCTGCCTGTCTGAACTAGGTGTGTCCAGGACACCTCCTGAAGAACCCTGTCCTGCTATTCCTCATCACACTTGACAGTTGTACTTACCTGTGGGTTTGCTCAGTGTCTGTCTGTCCCACTGTCTGTGAGTTCTATGCAGGCAGAAGTGACATTTATTCCTTTCTCATCTCTGTGTTCTCAGTGCCCAGCACCGTGACCAGCACATAGCAGATGGTCCAAATGGGTTTGCTGATGTTTGCATCAAATGTTGTCATTGGATTAAAACTACGATCCAAGAAAAGAGTTACCTTTTAAAACTTGGTAACGCATGTTTAGTTTTAGACCTTCCAACATCCAACAGATTGAATCCAACCTTCGCATTTCCTGAGGAATATTCCCTACATGTTTTTATACTTGTCACATAATCTCTTCCCGGCACAACAAAACATGTATCATTGATTAAGAAATCAATATTTAGAGAGACACCAAGTGCCATGGTGAAGTTGATAGATTGGGAGCCAGGATCTTTGGCTTTAAATCCCCGCTTTAAGGAATAAAGGGGAGGAAAAGAAGAAGGGGAGGAAAGACTGTAAGAGCTGGAGGGTGGGGAGGAGAGCCATGAAATACTGTCTTCTAGGTAAGGTTTGGCCATTGCACAGATGAACTCACAGCTGCTCTGGTTACCTGTACAAGACAGCACATGACCTGCCAATCAACATTCCAGCACAGATGGGGGAGGAACTTGCAAAGCCCTGCCCCTAGCTGAGGAAACACTGACAGCTGATGACTCCTGAAGGAGAGAGAGTCCCTTTTCTTTGGGGACACAGTTGCTGGCAGGTTGCCCGTGCCCCAGGGCACAAGGCAGTACTGAAAATAAGAATGTGAAGTTGGGAGGGAAGTTGTGTGGGGTTGAGGGCCTGGTTGGAGCTGGAGAGAGGTTAAGGTAAAAATTATCAAAATTCATTGTATACTTGTATGAAATCTTCAGAAAAAAATATTAGTTAAAAATAAATGAAAAAACAAATCCCAATTTACAAACCACTAGCTGTGGATTATGGGAGGTCACAGCACTTATCTGGGCCTCAGTTTCCCGGAAGCAGTCATGATAGCAGTCACCATGAGGCAGTCAGGCAAATTAAACAAGTGACTATAAAGATATTGCTTAAAAGTTCATTTCATTGTCAGTACTATAGTTGTTAAATAGTTTACTTAACAACAGCCAGCATACCTGATTCCCATCAAACTGTACAGACACTCAGAAACATGACTGTCTCCCAGACAGGCAGAGAACCTGAGAGTCAGGTGAGTCATGGACCCGTCTAGGAGAAGCAGCAGCAGCAGACCAGCTAAGGTTTCCAGCACTAGTTACACCCTGAGTCAACACAATCTTGAGATCCCTTTCTCTTGCCCATATGCTGGAATCCCACAGGTCATGACTGGAACGGACTGGCTCGGCAGTGTCAGGATAGCCACCCCACTGTCCCTGGGTCAGCCTCTGAGTCAGTGGCCCAACTAAGGTGTCCTGAGTCCTTCCTCTCCCAGTGGGTCGGTGAGCCAAGAAGCAGCCACTACCCAGTGCTGCTGATCATGCTTGACCTATGACCATCCAAGGCTCCAGCTAACGCTATAGGAAAGTGCATCTCGGCTTCATCTGCTTAAAAACACAAACACAAATAAGATGGCTTTGCTAACCATACTGTTTGCTGTCTGTGTGCTGAGCACAATGTTAAGCATTGCACACACACAGAGTATTTTAATCCTCGCACCAGCCTACGAGGCTGACTCTTTTAACCCTTTTCTGAAGATAAGGCACAGTCAACCTGGAGGCTGTCTTAGCCAAGGCCAAAGCTCGCTGGAGATCTGTCTTGATTCTTATCTCTACTGCTCAGTAATGAGGAAAATATGCCAACACTGATTGCTCTTGGGGCGTGCTATTAAACACACACAAAGTTTGCTTATCTTAAGCTGATAGTTGGATGTTTTCTTCCTAACAGTGCAGGCACCCCTCTGATCACCACCATGACTTGACACATAGAAAATCTCCCAGCAGAAGCATCTGAGCCAATCCCAGAGGCACACCTCTCCCACCTAGAGGCGACTGCAGCAGTTCTGATCTGTATCACCACAGTCAGCCTCTTCTAGGTGCTTCTGATGCTCTGCCTGCCATGGCACCAGGAACACGCGGCTTTGCTTCTACCTAAAGCTCACCCACCACTCAACCACTCAAGTGCCCTTCCCCGGCCCCCTTTCTTGGAAGAAAAATCCTCTGATTTTTATGCTGATAATCAGTTCTGTGAGCCGCACAATAACAAAACAAACAATAATAAAGGAGACACAGCTCATTCCTCCTTCCCTTTCCTTGGACCAGGTCTAGGACAAGCTCAAGCTACACCCCCGTGACACATTTCTATGGGTTTTTGAACGCCTTGGCTTCTCCCTCCAGAGTGTGAACAAAGCCTTGGACCCAGGCAGTGCCAAACCATGTGGTGGACAGTGGACAGGGCTTCTTGTTCTCTGTGCCAGAAATCAGTTCTGTGACCTGGATTAGTCACCAGAACAGAGAGTCCAGGTCTCAATTTCCACTGAATAACCCTGGGCATTGGAGCTGCTGGGAAAGGCTACGCCCTTTCTGTGCATATGCCTGCTTAATCCTTACAGTCATCTTGTGACTTAGGTTTTATTGTGGTCATTTCAGAATTGTAGAGACAAAGGAAGAGGGAGGCTAACCTACGGTGCTAATAACAGCGAAGTTTGAACCCTGAGGTCTGACTTAGGCCATGGGCCTGTGTTCTTAGTCACTGTACCCTGTGCTGGGCCATGGTCTCCTCCACTAGTTCATAAAACATGGCTTTCGTTGTCTTTGGAGATGCAGAGAGAAGCACACATGAATAGAAGGTAAGATGGACAAGTGTGAGATATGAGGAGCAGAAGGGACCAGCGGGACATTGGAGGACATGGAGGACACCGTGCAGAGCCTCTCAGAAAGGATGCTGACCGGGAAGGGAGGGATGCACTTGCTTGAGGAGGGATGACAAGTGTGTGCTTGCACAACTGAATCGCATTCTCACGCACATCAGGACACCGGCCACGGGTTTATTCAGTCAGTACTTATGGAGCTATTAACGCATACAGCGCCTTGATGAAGCATGAAAACAGGGAGCTGAGACCCTGCCCTACCTAACCCACAGTTTGGCAGGAGATGGGCAAACAAAAGCAGCGTTTCAACGGGAGATGTGAAAATACGCACAAAAAGAAAGGAGGCGAAGCAGAGAAAGGGGAGGAGGGGCTGTGCCTGTGGGGGACAAGTGTGGCCGAGACGCGGGAGGCAGGTGAGATGGTGGCGGAAGTGGCTGTGCAGAGAAGGTGGCCGTGATCAGCAGTGAATGAGGAGCTGCGAGGGGCCGCAATGGGGACATGAGAGGCGTGGCAGAGGAAGAGGTTCCAAAGTCACAGGGTCACTTCCTGTCTCTGCTCTGAGAGCAGGGGGCCTTCTGAGAAGAGCAGGGCTGACGCTGAAGTTCTTAGGAACGTCCTGACTTGATTGGGCTCTGACACTCAGGAACATGTGACTCCACATGTCCAGACTAAAGCCTGGCTTTCTCCTCCTGGAACAGCATTTCCTTGACGATACTTATTAGTGGGGCTATAAAAACAACCTCTTTGCCACATTTTACCATTACAGACCATTCTAAGATTTCTCTTCCATTTCCTTCTGTGGTTATTAGGACCAGCCTTGTAGATATATGCTCTTTCATATGCGAGGGGAAATATGCTGGTTTTCCATCTCTATGATTGTGTATTATCATCATCATCATCATCATAATCATCATCATCATCGGCTTGCTGAGCAAGTGGACAAGGAACCAGGAAATCACATTTGAAGACTACTCTAAAACCTCCTAACATTTCAAACCAACTTTATGCCATTTCAAAACAAATTTACCCATCAGTCTAAAAGCAATTCATTTCTCTATGTCATTTCAACCTTCCTCCCACACTGTGTGGTTAGAAAGCCCAACCTTTGGCTTCTGTTACTGAAAATATGTATCTGTGACTTCTTCTGCCCGCTTCTTTTTGCAGTAAAACTGATTCAAACTGTGCTTTAAAACCGCAAGCAGCTGGCCTTCCTCTTTTCTTGCGGCACCAATCCAATCAGGTAGTCTCAAAGAACAGAACCATGATTAAAAGAGACATTTTACACTAAGTGTACTAGGGCAAGAGGAAGAGGAGAGGAGGAGGAGGAAGAGAAGGAGAAAGAGGAAGAGGAGAAGGGGAGGAAGAAGAAAAGGAGAAGGGGGAAGAAAAGAAAGGAGATGAAAGAGAGACAGAAAGAGGAAGAGGTGAAGAGGAAGAGAAGGATGGAGGAGGAGAAGTTAGCAGTAATAGTAGTTAGTTAGCTGCTGATGCTGTTCAGCAAAGCTGGAACCCCCGAGAGATCTGAATGAGTCGTTTTTCTGGTCTCAGAGTGGTGACTCACCCATCTCTGATTGCTTCTCTGAACACATATGAACGTCCCACAGACGTGGGGTCTGGTTGGAAAATTCTCCTGGCACCTCGTCACTGGATCACAAAGGCTCCACTGCTGTCTTTCAGAACTTGGAAAACTACAGTTCTCGTCTGTTACCCCTGAGAAGTCAGAGCCATTCAGACCAGCGTGGTTGGTCCTGAAACATCTGTTGATTCTGGAGTGTGACCAAATGGGAGCCGCTGGTTTCCCTTTGCCTGGATCTCTCCACCAAGACTGTTTGCTGCCTTGAGATGGAGGAGAGGCTGAGAGAGGCTCTTGTGTGTGTCTCCTTTTTAGATTTAGAAACCTCACCGATGCCCCCAGGATTGGTGGCAGCTGTTACCATTGTTTTGGTAAAATTTTCTGAATTCACACCATCTAAAACATTTTTATATCAGTGCAACTCTTCAGAAAGCATAAACTTGATAGAGAATTCGGAAAAGATCAGTGCTTGCTTGAATTAGCCACAACCTTCCCAAAGGGAGCACCAGACCTCTACACACATCAGTGAGTGTTTTGTGAAATGCACAAGACTCACTTTGTTCATGGGTAAAATATGAAATTTTCCTCATAACACCCCTAAGCGCGGGTCTCTAAATTATCACTCACAGACTGGACCCTGAGCCCCACAGTCAAACCTTTGCTGCTCCGTAAGTCGGAGATCTCTTCTCATCCCAGGTTGCCTCTACTGAAAACCACCAGCTCCTGGAGGAGGTCAGTTTAGCGCATGGCAAGAAGAAACTCCACCTGTCGTCTGTTCTCCAGTCCAAAGGCCTGGGGTAGCATTAGCAGAAGAGAACTAGGGACCCCAGCTCTGCAAAACTTACACTGTCCGGGCTCCTCGGTGAAGGTGGCTGGTCGTGTCTGATGGGAACCTCACCCATCACTCAAGGAGCTACGAGGAATCATGCCTTCGTGGGTGCCGTCCCCATTTCCCGTCACGAGTTCCACCCTGCTTGCTGGATGGAGCTCAGAAAGCACACTCTGAATGGGAGGAGGGTGGAGGGTATGGGGAGAGGCTTATGTGTGATTAGATGGTAAAGTAGCAAATGTGATTTTAAATGCTCTCCTGGGACACGCTGAAACCTAAGGAAGAGAAAAGGCTGCAATTAGATAATGATGCCTCTGATGCCTCTGGCAGCCATGACAGACGCCCAAGCCTGGGCCGGGCTGCGTCCTCAGCAGGATGAGCTGAGCCCCGCCACTGCCCTGGTATGGCAGAGTGGCACCCATTGAAAGCAACCTTCCAGACTCTGGGTTTGTGTTCCAGAATAAACATTCGCCCCCATCAAATGTGTTTTGTTCCTCCACCAAAAAGAAACCAATTTTAAAAATACTTTTTTGGGGGGGGGGGGGGGGGACTTAGAAATACTTCACTGGAAAGGTTTTGGTGTCATTTGTGTAGATTCAGTGATGGACTGAGTCCTGTGAAACTGCGGCTTCAAATGAAATGCTGAAATAAAAATATTTTCAGACCTCAGATGAGAGTTGAAAAGAAAACAGGGAAGGGAAAGTTCCCTGTCTCCAGGGCTGTGGGACCAAAAGTGGGGAGGCAGCACAGGGTCCCCAGTCTCAGCCCTCAGGCCTCTCTGCGAGCAGCAGGAAGCCGCTCTACCCTGCAGGAAATGGTTGGCCCCCCATGCTTGTTTCCTTACCACCTCGTTTATTCAAAACTCCGGAATCAACTCAAAGGCAACCTCTCTAGGTCAAGACTCCACTCTGTTTGGGGAGGTGGTGGTTTGGTTTGGTTTTGATTTGTTTGATTTTCAAGGTGGAGTCTCGTTCTGGGGATCTGACTGGCCTGGAACTCACAGAAATCCACCTGCCTCTGCCTCTCAAACACTGGAATTAAAGGCGTGCACCACACCTAGCAAGACTGCATCGTAAGGGGATGGAGGAGGGGAAGCTGACACTCTTGCTCCGACATTTTGAGTTTTTGTATGTATACAGTAGAATTATGGGCAATCCTGATTACTTTATTAAATTTCTTTGACAATTTCACACATGTATTCTGTTGTTCTCATTCCTACCTTCTCTCAGCTTCCTCCATCCCTGTCTCTCCTTCCCTGCTGACCCCTTCCCTGCTGACCTCTTCCCCGCTGACCTCTTCCCTGCAGTCCTTGGTTGCTTTATGCTCCTCTGAGTTTGACCAGTGGCCCTGTGTGTTAAAATCTTATAGAATTTGATGGCTGTGGAAGCTTGCTTCTGTAATCCCAGTACTTGGGGGACTGAGGCAGGAGAATTGCCCCAAGTTCAAGGTCAGCCTGGGACAATTAATGATTAGTTCCAGGCTAACCTGGGTGACTGTGTAAAAATGATGGGAAAAAAATTATCACATAGAAGTTAGTTAGTGCACTCCAAATAGGGTTTTCACCAAACCTAGTAGCACTGTGTGAATGTCTGTTCCTCACTTGACAATGTACTCTGGTTAAGGAAGATATCATAACTGAGGGAACCGGACTGGGAGTATACGGAAGCTGTTATGGTTTTGTAACCTTTGTGAATTCTAAATTATGCCAGAGTAGAGTCAAGAATTTTTTTTAAATGTCAGGGCTGGAGAGATGGCTCAGTGGCTAACAGCATTTGCTGCTCTTGCAGAGGACCTGGGTTCCTTTCCCAGAACCCACACGGTGGCTCACAACTGCCCGTGACTCCAGCTCCAGGGCATCCAACAATCTTTTTTGGCCTCCACAGGCACCAGGCACACACATGGTGCACACACAAACACACAGGTAAAACACTCGTCCACATAAAATAAAAACAGATAAACATCTGGAAAAAACTTAACCCGCACATAGTTCTCATGTCTGTAATCCTAGTACTTAGGAGATTGAGGCAGGAGGATTGCTGCAAATTCAAGATCAGCTTGGGCTGTTGTGTAAGAGCCTGTTTCAAAAAACAAAAACATACAAAGAATTTACTAAAAATATATTTTTTTAAATGCCAGGGCAAAGTGAAAGCAAATGGAAGGGTTGGAGAGTGTCATGTGGAGGGCGGGAAGGCTGGTGAATCTCTGTCATCCTAGTACCCTAATCACTCCGGCACAGTTGTTAGTGTGTGTGCAAGTGTATGTGTGTATACGTACATGTGTGTATACATACATATAAGCATGTTTGTGTGTAAACATTCATGTGCACTTGTGTTTCATGGTGATACTTGGAGTTCTGTCCTAGGTTCCAAGGTTCTGTTGTCTGGAAAATGCTGTGGTCACACTGATAGACCTTCTTCCCCAGAGAAGCCTGCTGATTGGGATCACATCTTGAGCAGTGCGTCTTGGTCAGCTGCCCCATAGGAATCAGACCAAGGGACAAAGGAGCAAAGGAGGCCGCTATTCAGTGTTCCGTGATGTCTGGGCTTGGGGGGCACTTGTGGGTGCTGGTGAGCCTGTCGGAGGTCAGAAGGAGGCCTTTTCTGGAGGGTCCAGACTCCTGCTGTCGAGATGACATATCAGCCTCTGAGTGATGATGTTGGCTGAGTGTGTGATGGGGAAGATTATCCTAAAGGCTCTTCAACGTGTCACTGGATGTCATTCCTCTCACCGTCCTTCCAGAACAAACTGGATGAGACAGGAGAATGGTCATCCCGAGTGTGTTGATTTAAATGAGATGTCCCCATAGTCCCCGGACATTAGAGTACTAGGTTCCCAGTTGGTGACGGTGTCGCCTTGCTGGAGGGAGCATGTCACTGAAGGCAGGCTTGCAGGTTTCAAAGGCCACACACCATTTCAGTTTGCTTTCTCTGCTTCCTGCTTACAGTAAACTCGTAGCCTCCCGCTCCAGCCACCATGGTTGTCTGCTGCAATGCTTCCTCGCCATGATGGTGGTGTGTTCCTATCCCTCTGGAACCCTGAGCTCAACCAAAGCCCCTCTCCTATGAGTTGCCTTGGTAAGATGCTTTATCATAGCAGCAGAAAAGTAACTAATACCCCAAGTGAGGAAGCTATTTAGATCAGAGGCAGCCCTGGGACACCCAGAATCTTAAGAGGTTTCTCCCTGTGGTCATGTGATTCCCCTCAGTTGCTCTCTCCTCTGAGGGGTTTGGCATGATTGGCCACATGGTCCTTGCAGACACATTCTGTTCTCTTGGCTCCTAGCTCCAAGGGAGCTTCTCTGGCCACAGCTGCCTCCTCATCTTCTACCTGGCTGGTAGCTATGGATTCATTTTAAGATTCCTTATGAAGCCTCTTCCCCAGACCTTCGATTCCCTCCCCCTTGAGATGGCACCCAAGTCTGTCATCTCCATCATAAATCTCCCCCCTGAATTCCAGACTTAAGCATACACTAATGTGGTGTAGTGTGGTGGTATTGTGTTCCCCAAAATATTGTGTACCTTAATAAACTTATCTGGGGTCAGAGAACAGGACAGCCACAATATTAAACATGAGGATAGGCAGTGGTAGCACACGCCCTTAATCCTAGCATTCCAGAGACAGAAATTCATGTGTTCAAGGATACACCCAAGCGTGGTGACCCACACCTTTAATCCCAGGGAGTGGTGGTAGAAAGGAGAAAGGTATATAAGGCGTGAGGACCAGAAACTAGAGGCATTTGCCCAGGAGAGGCATTTGCCCTGGAGAGGCATTTGCCCAGGAGAGGCATTTGCCCTGGAGAGGCATTTGCCCTGGAGAGGCATTTGCCCTGGAGAGGCATTTGCCCTGGAGAAGCATTTGGGCCTGGTTAAGCATTCAGGCTTCTAGCAGCAGTTCAGCTGAGAGTCATTCTGGATTAGGACTCAGAGGCTTCCAGTCTGAGGAAGCAAGACCAGCTGAGGATCCAGCGAGGTGAGATAGCTGTGGCTTGTTCTATTTCTCTGACCTTCCAGCATTTACCCCAATACCTGGCTCGGGTTTGAATTTATTAATAAGAACTTTTAAGATTCATGCTACAGTGTAGTCCTGAATTTCCCCTCATAGGCCCCCACCAGTATCCAGATATGTTTACAAATGAACTAACCATTTGGGTCCTTTTATACCACGTAAAATGATCCTCAGGAGCCCCTCCAAGAATGCTACCGCTTCCCTGGACACTCCAGCCAGGAGGCTAGAGATTATCCAAGAGTGTCCCCTGTCCCTCACCCACAACCCTAGCTCTCCAGGGCCTCTAATGTGAACTCCTGGAGCCCCCCTGAATGCATCAGCTTCTCTGCATCTCTGAGGCTGCCATTATGACGAAGTCACTAGATGACTTCAGGGACCTGCCGACAGGCCGGCCTCCCCACTACCCTTCCGTGTTCCTCAGTGTTTTCTCCACTCAGCAACTAGAATATTCTCTATGAAAACAGCTGACTGATCAGAAAGTGCCTGTCCAAGAACCCTTGTCGGCCCATTGCTGCTACAGTGAAGTTCCAGATCCCAGAGGTGGCTCAGGAGAGCTGTCTCCATGACTCTTGCATATCACTCTCACTTTGGCACCCCAGTAGGCTGCAGCGCTTCCTGGTGCCCAGACGCCCCACACTCCTGCAACAGGAGCCTTCTCAGGCATTGTTTTCTTGTTCCCTCACCTATCGCCCGTCTCCTTCCTCCCACCTGCTCATTTTGACCCATCCTTCTAGACATCACTCCCTTGAGAACACCTTTCCTGCCCCTCCACATCAAGGTGGATAAGGAAATTACATTTGTTTGCTTTCTGTTGCTGTGATGAACACCATGGCCAAAAGCAGTTTGGGAAGGAAAGGGCTTGTTTTTCGTACAGCTTATAGTCCATCACTGAGAAAGTCAGGGATGGGACGCAAGGCAGGACCCCAGAGGCAGGAACTGAAGCGGATGCCATGGAGGGGTACTGCTTGCTGGCTTGCTCCCCACTGGCTTGCTTGGCCTGCTTTCTTATACATCTTAGGCTGCTCTAAGCCCTCCTACATCAATCATTAATCAAGAAAGTGCCCATAGGCTTAATCACAGGTTGATGGAGGCAATGTCACAATTACCGTTCCTCTTCCCAGGTGACTCCAGCTTGTATCAAGCTAACAAAATCCTAACCAGGACGGTTGTAATATCTGTGTGATTTCATTCATTCACTTGTTCAATATGTGTTTGTTGAGTGTCACCCATGTCCAAGGAGCTCAAAATGGGGAGACCAATCCAAGCCCTCGACATAGCAATGTCACAGGCATTTCTACAGCAAGCGGACATGAGCTCCTCTGACCTGACTGCTTGGAGTCTCATGGTAACCAGCACGTTCTCTATGACTGAACTTCTGTGGCTGTACTCTGGCTTCCTGGCAGGATTTTACTGTTCTACCAAATGAAGTGGGAGTTTTGAGGAGAGAAAATGAGTGTTTAACTCAGACAGGATATAATGCTCCGCTTTGGGCCGCTTGTCCCTCACTAGCTTCCCTGCCGTTGACTACTTTAACTGTCTCTCCATATAGCCCTGGCTGGCCTGGAACTCTCTATGTAGCCCTGGCTGGCCTCAAACTCACAGAGCTCTGCCTGCCTCTGCATCTCAAGTGCAGGAGTTAAATGACCTCAGTACAGCCAGTTCACTTTCTTTTTGAGGGTCTGTTAGTGTCCTGGAACCTGGCAAATAGATAAGCCCCGAGGAACAACTTGTTTCCTCTGCCCCAGCATGGGGATTACAGTGTGCATCGGGCCTGGACTTTTCGGTGGGTTTCAGGGATCAAACTCAAGTCCCCATACTTAAAAAGGCAAGCACTTTACCAACTCAGCTATTGCCCCAGCTCAACTTTCCTAGTTACTTTGAGTACAGATTATATTCCCAAACTGCTATAGTAACAATCTATGAGGGCTTTGTAATTTATCCATGAGAAGGGTATATGATGAGGAGCTGGTAGATTAAATGGTCTTCATCTCATATATGGGGAAAGCAGACTTGGAGGCCAAGAAGCCTTGTCAGTGATACCCAATTGTTCTAGCTGGGATAAGAACTCAAAACCTCTCCCAAGGCTTCAGACACCAAGTATTTCCTAGCTGTGACACGTGCCTCCTTCCAGGCTGTACCTGGTCTAAGAAACTGCGGCAGGGGTCAGAGTCAGAAAAGAGACACTTGTGGCCATCTTCTGTCCCTCTGCTCCCCTGCTCCTTGGCTCTGACTCATCTCTGCTTGCAGGGTCCTTTGGACACAGGCTGAGGAGGCGGGGAGGAGCCCGGGGGGAGTCTGTGCTGGCAAAGCCTGGCCTCTGTCAGAACTCTAAACACCAGAGAAAGGCCAGCAGTTTGGTTTCCATGACAACCTGCCCACCCTGTCCCTGCAGCTGCAGCCCCCCACAGGCCCTGAGGTGGGGGCTATGGGTGCCCTGAGCTGGCCTTGTGCCCACATCAGCCCCCGCTGGGTTCTAGGGCCGTGACAGGAGGGAGGGAGTTTAGACCTGGGACATGCTGCTCGCTCGGAGTTGGAGATTTGCTGGATACCGTTCCCATGGGGACAGCTGTGGACACATGCTACCTGCGATCAGATGCCCAAACTCACCCTTCCCTGCAGCTCCACCAGCTCGACTCAGTCTCAGAGCCTGAGAGAAGAAAGCTGAGTTTGGGGTGCTTTAGCCTTCCTGCCGCACCCCAATCAAAAGTGGGTTTCAGCACTTGGAGCTCTATGTCTTTTTGATCACAGCGCATTCCTTCTGTGCTAGGCCCTTGCGACATTAAGGTGACTGAGGCACGATCTCCATCTTTGTCAGTCTCTTTCTTGCTGCTGTACAAGAGCAGCTTACGGGAGCAAAGTTTGAGGATACAGTCCATCGTGGCAGGGATGTCATGGCCAAAGGGGTGTGAGGCAGCTGGTCATGCTGTGTCTCCAGTTGGGAAGTAGAAAGAAGGAAGCTTGTGCTCAGTTCACTTGCTCATTTTTATCCTGCCCAGGATCCCAGCCTATGGAATGGCGCCATCCACGTTTAGGGTGGGTCTTCCTACCTCAGCCTAGAAACCCCTTCACAAGCACGCCCAGAGGTTCTTCTCCTGGATAAGTTTAGATCCTGTCACGTTGACAATATTAGCTCTTATACCACCCTTAAGAACCGGTGAGGAAGAAGCCGTGCCATTGATAATTACAATGGACTGTGGCTGGGCAGCAGAGCAACTTTGAGATGGGGATGTGAGGGTTCCCTCACTCTGGAAAAATTTCAGATGAAGGAGACATCCCAGATGAGGGAAAGCCTACAGAGCCGCATGCTGTGCAGATCACAAAGTCTGGGGTGGAGTGCAAAACGGGGAAGCAGGGCACCTTCCTGGGGGTGAGCCGGACCTTCTAAACTGAGCCACCGTCTACAAGACTCTGAAGAGGTGGAGTTATGCTGTGGGATGTTCTGTATGGCAAATGTGTTGCTAATAAAACACTGATTGGCCTGTGGCTAGGCAGGAAGTGTAGGCGGGACTAACAGAGAGAATAAAAAGAACAGGAAGGCAGAGGGAGTCTCTGCCAGCCGCCACCAGGACAAGCAGCTTGTAAAGATGCCGGTAAGCCATGAGCCATGTGGCAAGGTATAGATTTATAGAAATGGATTGATATAAGATATAAGGACAGTTAGCAAGAAGCCTGCCACGGCCATACAGTTTGTAAGCAATATAAGCCTCTGTGTTTACTTGGTTGGGTCTGAGCGGCTGTGGGACTGGCAGGTGAGAGAGATTTGTCCTGACTGTGGGCCAGGCAGGAAAACTCTAGCAACAGAGTTACATCCCACAAGACAAGAGAGGTCAGTGAAGTGTAGTGGCACACACACAGAATCTCAGCGCTCAGGAGGCTGAGGCAGGAGGATTGTGGGTGTGAGATTCAGGCTTGAAACAGCAGCAGAGCAAACAATGGTTAGAACACTCTGGAAGTATCTCTGAGATGGTACATTTAAGCAAAGGGGGAAGGCCAGGACAACAGTGCAGCTGCGGACATCCAGACAAGGATGCAGAGGTGGGGGACCAACCACAAAGTCAGCCCCTGTCCCTACAAGGTGTGGCCAAGGCACCGGCTCTGTGCTGTTGGAAATGACAGGAGCAGAAGCCAGTGGGACGCTGGCTGACCAGGCTCACTCCCCTGCTCCAGGACGTCGGTCCTTGAGAAACGCTCAGAGATGAAAGGCTGGAGAGCTAAATAGAGAGTGTCCTTGATTCAGCTCCTGTGGCAGGGAGGCCTGGAGACAGGGCTGAGGGAGACAGGCCTCTAGGGGCAGCTCTAGAGCCAAAGGTTCTGCTAACACTGGCCTGTGTTGGGTGAAATGCCTTCTAGGATGGGTCAGCAGGTATGGAGCAACCTTGGACAGGCACAACCTAGGTCTAGTGCCCAGATGGTCCCGGTAAATCTGACAGCTCCAGTGTGCCCTCAGGACTTCCAGAGCTGGTCTGTGAGTTTTCACTGGATATCCACTAATGGTTTAGACCATGAACTCTGCAACAGTTGCCTTGCTCACTGTGGAAGTCTCAGCAGCTCTCAGGAATGGAAAATGAGTGGGTTTGGATGAAGCAGTCCAGACCCCATCTCCTGAATTGTGGGCTGTGACCTTTCATGGGGTCACATAACTGAATGCTGGGAGGTTCACAAAAAGGTTGGCAACAGTAAAAGGTTTATGAATGCTCAGCCACCTAAAATTAATTAAAAATCAAAGGCCACGAGTCCAAAGTTTTTCTGGCACATTCAGCCATGTTGTGTTATGTAACTTCATTGCAGCCTAGCTTCTGAACACACACATGTGCACTTTGTATTGCACACTCCCTCACACTACACATCATGAACATTGCCCAAAGGACCTCAGCTCAGATTCAAAACTATTCTCTCTTATGAACTGCAATGTTTTTACTACAAATATGAAATCTGCTCTTACAGAAACATAGTTTAATTACAGAAAACAGAGGCTTTTCATATTCTCTACCACTGTTCCTCAATATGTAAGTATCAAGTTAGTACAATTTTACATTGTATTGTACCAGAATGCTTGGTCTTAAAAACTAGTATTTGAGTTGCTGAATTGAGTTTCATTTTTAAAAAATTATTCAGTGAGCCGGGCGGTGGTGTCACACGCCTTTAATCCCAGCACTGGGGAGACAGAAGCAGGAGGATCTCTGTGAGTTCCAGGCCAGCCTGGTCTACAGAGTGAGTTCCAGAATAGGTCTCAAAGCTACACAGAGAAACTCTGTCTGGAAAGAAAAAAAAAATTATTCAGTGAACTTGGGCTTGCCCTAAACATATGTCTACCACTTATACTATGAATTTATGTAAAAAAAAAACTGTATTCTTGGAACTGATGATTATAAAAGGAAAATATCAATCCATTCTGAAAAGCACTCAAGAGGCCCCACGTCCTCAGTATCAAACGTTCAGCCAAGATTGAATTCACATGTAAAATAAACAAGCAAGCCCACCTCATGAGTATGTAAATTTTCTTTTGTTTTTAATAAGTGGTAAAATTATATGTATACCAAAGAATTGTTTAAAATAAATGTATGATTTGTTATCAGTGAATCTTTGATTTGTAAACCTATTTTATACACCTGTGTATCAAGGACTGCACTAAAATGTATTGAATGCAAAGAGATTGTGAATGGATAAAGTTTAAGAAGCCCTACTCTAGAAAGTTCTCTCGGGCTTGGGTCTAAGCTTGTGTTACAGCCTCTAAGGTCAAGAGGCTGTAATAACAGCAAAAATTCTAAGGTGCTGGCACACAGCAAGGCATAGACTCCAGCTCTTTGGAGCATCTCATGAGACTGGTAGGCTTGTTAGCTTGTTCCATAGGAGAGAAAGCCGGGGTCAGAGATGTGGTGTGCTCTGCTTGAGTCCATGGTGCATGGTGACAGAAGTGAGCCCTGGCATCCATGTCTGGCCCATGTGGGTTTATCTTCCCTGAGCATCCTCACTGTGGTAGTAACTGGCTTCTGACCTGGCCCCAGACTTGTAGGAAGACATGGAGGATGAATGGAGCTAAGGAGCTGGCCCAGTTGTTAAACCACTTACTGTGCAAGCATGAATACCCAAATTCAATCCCCTCGAACCTATGGAAAAAGTAAGGCATGATAGCATGTGCTTGTAATCCCAGCACTGATAGGGAAGGTCCCCAGGGCTTGCTGCCCAGCCAGTCTAACCCAATCAGTGACTCTCCAGACCAATGAGAGACCATGTCTCAAAAACCAACTGAGGACTGACACCCTATGTTAATCTCTGACTTGCACATGCACACACACATGTATGTACAAATATATACGCACAGAGACTTGGGAAATGAATATGTTAACTTGCCATGGGAACACAGGTCACTCAAAAAACCTTCTAGGGATGAAGCATACAGGACCCTTCCCCTTTGCCCAGGCTGTGTGTCTAGGGTCCAAGACAGCTCGGCTTCCATGCCAAGGGCCTTGGCAGTGATACATGAAAGAAAAGATGGTATTTGAGGGGCTGAGAATGTAGTTTAAGTGGTAGAGTACTTCCCTAGCATGCATCGGAGCCCTGGGTTAAATCTACAGCACCACATAAAGTGGGCTGCTAAGATTATCCCTGTAATCTTAGCACTCTGGGGGTAGAGACAGGAAGATAGAGGCTATCATCCTTGACTACATAGAGGGTTCAAAGCCAGCCTGGGCTACATGACTTTGTCTCAGAAACAAAACCAAATGCAAGCTTGAGTCTTGATAAATGCATCTACATCGGTTTGAAGCACAATCCACTCAGTGAATGTGGGATGGGTTGGAGAACCAAGCTCTGAGAACTGTGCAGTTCACGTGGGATAGTCTCCATTTAGGGTCTACATCTCCTTCCATCGTGACAGATGGAATACCATCGTGAGGTGAACGTCCTTGTTTGGTCTACTGACAGCTACTTCTTGCTCTGCCAGGCATGGGGGACCTTCGCTTGCTTCACAATTAAAGCAGGTGCCACCATTCCAGTTCTACAGAAGAGAAAGTTGTCCAAATCACACAGCTGTTGTGAAGCAGATCTGTGTGCAGAGTGTCCATCCACACCGCCCTGGCTGCAGACAGACTGACAGAGGATCTGGATCATGGCGGTGGTATCACAGAGGGCACAGGTTCAAACGCTCCAGCAAGAAGGAGGGAAAAGCTGCCCAGAACTGAGGGCTCCTGGGGTTGGCTGCTGGAAGCTGACACAAGGGTTCTTTCTGAACCAGACTCCCCAGGTGGCACTTGAGGTCGGGAGAAAGGACAGTGGGGGTGGCTGGTTTAGGGGGGTGTCACAGGGAGTCTGGGGGAGCATTTGAAGTCTGAATGGCAATGAGCTATAGCTCAGGAGACCTGCTCTCGCCTGTCTGAGTCTCAGCGTTCTTTAAGGCAGGCCGCAGGGTGCCCTCTAAGCCCTGCGTGGTGCCTAGAGCTGAAACAGCCCAGAGTTCATTAGAACAACCTGGGGTGCTTGCTAAAGTGGATTAACCCTGAGCCCCACTCTAAGGATCTGACTCAGGAGGCCAGATTTTGAGGGAGTTTCCCTTTCCTAAAAAGCCAGCAGTGAAATTGCTGCCGTGCTGGGCTCCCGATTCACTCCCTGTGTGGTGCTCTGGGCACCCGCCTGCCCTGGTCACTCAGCTTCCCAGCCTCTGAG